>MUZC01004415.1:89511-146513 GCA_002072015.1 Radix auricularia | reverse complement strand
TATATATATATATATAAGAATTATATATATATATATTATTCTTATGTTTCCATTAAAATGGCTAATTCGGATACAAAACTTCGGCCTCACTCTTCCTCCAAACGTTTCTGATTAATCACATCTTTGGTTTTGCTTATTCGAATTGTTCTTCACGTGCGTTTTTGTCCAAGCCCAATTAAAAAAATATACAATGAAAATAACTAATCAATGTAACTTTCTACGCTGATTAATTTACTTGTTATTAGTAATTATATTATCAGACTAGCAATTTACCCGCACTTTGCTGCGGTGAATTAGGTTTTTAGTTGGCGTTGAAAACCTGCGTTAAACCAATTCAAAACACAAATTGATTTTAAAATTTAATCTTGATCATGATAGATTTTCTAAATATATTAAATTCACCGTGTTTGTTCTCTGTCTTTCGTGGTCCAGTGAAAAAAAATTAACTAACTGAAAATTACAGAATGAGTGATGATCAGTTATAATATAATACATAATTTTCATTTGGGCCTCCGGTCATGAAAAAGTAGAATTAATGATTTTCAATTTTTATATAGCTCATTTCAGGAAAAATGTTTTTTGGGGCCCCGGCCCCAATGAGTGGGAAATTTTAATTTTTTTTTTGGTCAAAATAATCGTAGGAAACATGTACTCAAAACTTTCCAAGGTTTCATGCTTCTACCTACACGGGAAATAAGAAAATTGGTGATTTTCCAATTTTATTAAGCTCATATAAGGAACAAAAATATTTTGGTTCCCCGGCCCCACATGAGCGAGATTTAAAAAAAAATAGTTTTTGCTAGTTTTCGTCGTGAGAGGGTTTCAAACAACTTCCCAAAATTCCATGTTCCTAACTGCACCGAAAAGTGGAGAATTAGTGATGAGTCGGTTTTTAATGTAAGAGAAAATATATTTGGGCTCCCGGCCCCCCCCACATGAGAGTTAGTTTTAAAATTTGTTTTTGGCCAATTTGCGCCGAGAGCGTGTTATTAAACCATTTCCAATGTTTCATATTTTTACCCATATGGCAAATAGGAAAATTGGTGATTTTCAATTTTTATAGAGCCAATATTATGAAAAAACTTTTTGGGCCCCCAGCCCAACTTCAGCTAGATTTCTAAAAATCTTATTCGCCAATTTAGTTGTTTTTGGACATCCAACAACTTTCCAAACTTTTATGCTTTTACAGGAAGTTAAAGAATTAGTGATGAAGTTAAGAACAGGTTTTGGGCCCCCTGCCCCACATGAGCGAGGTTTTAAAAATTCTATTTCGTTAGTTTTTGTATTTAAAGGGTACCCAATAACTTCACAAAGTTTCATGCTTCTACCCACACGGAAAATTGCTGACTTTCAAGTAGACCATGTAAGAAAAAAACTTGTGGGAGATTTTTAAAATTCTTTTTAAATACATTTTTTTGTTATTGGGTACCCAACAACATCCTATAGTTTCGTATTTCTACCTACACGATACATTGGAGAATTAGTGATGTAAAAAAACAACAATTTTTTGGGCCCCCGGCCCCACATGAGCGAGATTTTAAAAATTCTTTTTCGCCAATTTTTGTAATTAGAGGGTACCCAATAACTTCCAAAAGTTTCATGCTTCTACCTACACGGAAAATAGGAAAATTGCTGACTTTCAATTTTTAAAGGGATCATTTAAGAAAAAAACTTTTGGGTCCCCGGCCCATCATGAGGGAGATTTTTAAAATTCTTTTTCAACAAATATTGTCGATATTGGGTACCAAACATCATCCTATAGTTTCATGTTTCTACCTACACGGTAACTTGGAGAATTAGTGATGTAGAAACAAACAGTTTTTTTGCCCCCGGCCCCACATGAGCGAGATTTTAAAAATTCTTTTTCGCAAGTTATAATTGGGAGCATGTACTTAACAAATTTCCAAAGTTTCATGCTTCTACCTACACGGAAAATAGGAGAATTAGTGATTTTCAATTTTTATATAGCTCATATAAGGAAAAAACTGTTTTGGGGCCGCAGCCCCCATGAGTGGGAAATTTAACTCTTTTTTTCCAGTTATAATTGGGAGCATGTACTTAACAAATTTCCAAAGCTTCATGCTTCTACCTACACGGGAAATGGGAAAATTGGTGATTTTCAATTTTTATAGAGCCCAAATAAGGAAACAAATGTTTTTGGGCCCCCGGCTCCACATAAGCGATATTTTAAAAATTCTTTTTTGCCAATTTTCGTCGTGAGAGGGTAACTAACAACTTCCCAAAGTTTCATGCATCTACCTACACGGAAAATTGGAGAATTAGTGAATGAGTGAGTCAGTCAGTGAGGGCTTTCCCTTTTATAGTATAGACTAGCAATTTGCCCGCGCTTTGCTGCGGGAAGATTGAGTAATAGTTATAAGTAAGTGAATGCATAAAAAAACTATATTTTTGCCCCCCAGCGCCCACCAATAAATAATTTAAATATTAGTTCACCTGCTGCCATCGTGGAAGTGTATATTAAAAATCCCCAACGTTTTATGCGTTACCCATTTCGGAAATAAGAAAAATAGTGCTTTTCAATTTGTATATAGCACATATTTGAAAAAAACACGTTTTTGAGGTCCCGGTCCCAAAGAGCGTGAATTTTAAAATTATATTACGCTAATTTTTTGTCGCAAAAGGGTACCCAAAAACTTCCTAAAGTTGTATGCTTCTACATAGGGAATGAGAGAATTAGGGGTTTTTAATTTTGATATAGTTAATATTAGGGAAAATCTACATTTTTGCCTCCCAGCCCACAGTAAAGAATGTTTTAAATACCTTTTTACCATCATGGAAGTGTAGTTAACAAACACCCAAAGTTTCAAGCCTTTGGCTATTTGGAAAATATGAGAAATATTGATTTTCAAATTTTTATAGATCGTATAAGGAAAAAACACGATTGTTTGGGCCCAGGCCCTCATGACCGTGTATTTAAAAATTATTTTACGCCAATTTTCGTCGTTTTGAGGGTACCCAACAACTTGCTAAAGTTTTTAATTAACCTACACGATGAATTGTGTAATTTGTGATGAGTCGGTTTTTATTATAAGAAAAATTATTTTTGGGTCCCCGGCCCCCTGTGAGTGGAAATTTATCATTCTCTTTCGCCAACTTTCATCTGGAGATTGTACTTAACAACTTCCCAAAGTTTTATGCTTCTACCTAAATGGAGAATGGGGGAATTAGTTATGAGTATTTTATATATAGTTTATATTAGTATTAGAAAAGAAACTACATTTGGCCCATCGGCCCCCAGTAAGAGATATTTTGAAATATGTTTTTATCTGCTACCATCGTGAAAGTGTAATTATCGATTCCCCAATGTTTCATGAGTCTACCTACTCGAAAAATAAGAGATACAGTGATTTTCAATTATTATAAATCTCATATAAGGGAAAAATAATTTTTTTGGTTCCCTGCCCCCATGAGTGTGTATTTCAAAATTATTTTACACCAACATTTGTACTGAGAGCGTACTTAGCAACTACCCAAAGTTTCATGCTCCTACCTACACGGAAAATTGGAGAATTAGTGATAAGTTGTTTTTTTAATATTAAAAAAATATATAATTTGGCCCCCGGTACCGAATTAGAGGGAATTCTAACATTCTTTTTTGCCAATTGTGGAGAGCTTGTGCTCATAAAATTTCAAAACTTTCATGCTTCTACCTACATGGGAAATAGGAGAATTAGTGATTTTCAATTTTTGTTTAGCTTTTATAAAGAAACAAATTTTTTGGGGGCCCCGGCCCCCATTAGTGGAAAATTTAACATTCTCTTTTGCCAATTATCATCGGAAGCATGTACTCAAAATATTTACAAAGTTTCATGCTTCAAACTATACGGGAAATAGGAGAATTATTGATTTGCTATTTGTAAATAGCTCATATAAGGGGAGAAAATTTTTTATGAGGCCCCATTTTCGGGGGGCTCCCTTACCTCTATGAGTGGACATTTAACATTGTGCTTCGCCAATTATCATCGGGATATTAAAGTCAGCAACTTCCTAAAGTTTCATGCTCTCCACCTACATGGTGAATAAAATTATTTTTAGCTTTTAAATTTGGGCCCCCATCCCCCCTGTAAGAGAATTTTTAAAATTTAGTTCACCTGATAGCATCGTGAAAGTTTATATATTAATTCCCCAACATTTGATGAGTCTACCTACTCGGAAAATATGAGAATTGGTGATTTTAAATGTTTATATAGCTAATTTAATGAAAAATCGTTTTCGGGGCCCTTGACCCCATGAGTGGGAAATGTGATATTCTCTTTTGCCTATTATTGTTGGAAGCATGAACTCAAAACATTTCTTAAGTTTCATGCTTCTACCTACACGGGAAACAGATGAATTGTTGATTTTAAATTAGCATATAGCTTATATAAGGAGAAAAACAGTTTTGGGGCCCCGGCCCCCATAAGTTTGAATTTCCAAATTCTTTTTAGCCATTTTTGTTGTAAGATTGTCTCCAACAACTTCACAAAGTTTCATGCTTCTACCTATTCGGGAAGTTGTAGAATTAGTGATGTAGGCAAAAAAAGTTTTTGGGCCCCCGGCCCCACATAAGTGAGATTTTCAAAATTCTTTTTCGCCAATTTTCGTAGTCAGGGGGTACCCAACAACTTCCCAAAGTTTCATGATTCTACCTACACGAGAAGTTGGAGAATTAGTGATGAATCAGTGAGTTAGTCAGTCAATGAGTGAATGAGGGCTTTCCCTTTTATTAGTATAGATGAATAAACACCTATCTGTGGTGATAAATCTTGTATAAATAACTGGTTTTTGTAAGGACATCAAAATTTACATTGTATGCTTTCAACACAATGCTGGCTGTGACTAAAAAAATCATGTTAAGCCTGGTCCCTTTTGGAACTCAGGACGTGTTAGCGCATTTTCGTATTATGTATCAGTATTTATGTCAGGTATCAGCATTATGTAGTTATCAGTAATTGTGTTTAGATTTTAGACATATTTTTATGAATTTTCTTGTGTAATGAATATACCTGACATTTTTTTTATTTAAAAGTCATTTCTTTACATTAAAAAAAAAATTATTTTCGCTTTAATTTAACTACAAGTCACCACAAATGGTGACGTAAAACTCTCTAAACTTTTACACATCTTCTAATGACGTCAACAACAAAAAGACTAATTCTTTTGCACGCTTTTCGACTTCCGGCAATGGCGGCCGTTCTCTGCGCCAGTGTTACCTCTCGATTCGCAAAGTATTTTGGTAGTTTTAACGGGGTTTTTTAACGGATCGAGTAACTGAGTGTTGATGCACAAATGGCAGGTCAGGACATACAAAAAACATATATACATCATGGGTCTAGGACTTATGGATACTGTGATCTAGGGTGATGACAGACGGACGGACGGACAAAACGGGTGCAATAGCGCATTCGACTTCTCGAAAATGCGCTAAAAATCTGAGAGTAGAGCCCTTTGCTCATTTGCATATATTAAAAGTCTTCATAAAAGATCAACAGATCATCTCTCATGGTCTGTGGACGCAATTATCTTCTGCATAGAAGGAGCGTCTGTATATTTAAGATAAGATTCAAACGATTCGCCTTTTTACTAAGACAATGTGAAAGCCCTTGTGACAACTTGACCTTTTGACAACAAACCCCTCCTTCCCCAATTATAAATATATGTAACAAGACAATTACTGTTGATGTTGATACAGCTGTTTAAATCACCTTGTTGTGATATATTCTGCCCACCCCTACCTAACATTAC
Organism: Radix auricularia; assembly: GCA_002072015.1. Lineage (NCBI taxonomy): Eukaryota > Metazoa > Mollusca > Gastropoda > Lymnaeidae > Radix > Radix auricularia. Next base: position 140,768 of record MUZC01004415.1, on the reverse strand, counting down.
GCTCTTTACTTAGCAGTCAGTGTACTCCCCCTCCCACTCACCCCTACATTACACGAGCATACACTTATTGTGATTTAACTTCAATAAACCTCTTATTTTCTAAGAGTTAATTGCATTTACTCTTCCATCAATATCCTTAACTAACAACAATTATAGTCGCTTTTCATTTTAAGTTGTTTTTTAAAAATAAACATCTTATTTAAGTTAACACTCAGCAATATTAATTTTACAACGTATGGATTTGGGGAAAAGTCGGAGAACCACAAAATGAGGGAAGGGGGTGGGATGACTTTGATAAAGAGAAAAAACAATGGAAGAAGTTTAACCCTTAAATTTCACAAACGCGAAACATTTTCGGTAAATTGTCATTTCACCATCATCAGAAATAATTTTAGGGATTCAATTTTCAAGCATTATGAATTTATTGGCTTTTTAAATGAGCGATGATGTGTCATAATTTGATTAACGTTAGTTTTTTTAATAGTAAATTCGATACTCAAGACCTTCACGATTCACAGGGAAATCACCGCATGAAAACTATTTCCTCAGCTGGCCAATAAACGTGTTTGTATTTTTTTTTATCACGGTATGTTTATACAATACATGTCGTTTATTAATAACACTAAAGAATTTTCAAGAGGGAGGCGGGCTAGTTAAAACTACTTTTTTTAGCATTGATGTTTTTAATTTTATGCAAAACTTTTTAAGTGCCGGTAGACATACCAATGACCTAGATTAGACCTACCATAAACTTTTCTTAGATCTTTAGGAGACCTATAGTAGACCTAAAGTAGACCTTTCTAAGATCTATACCTTATCTGTTACAGAAGGTCCTTCTAAACAGAGGCTTATGTAGATCTTATATAGACCTATAGTAGACCTTTCATAAACCAGAGTAGACCTTTCATAGACCTATGGTAGATCTTTCATAGACCTAAAGTAAATCTTTCATTGACCTATAGTAGACCTTTCATAGACCTATAGTAGACCTTTCATAGACCTATAGTAGACCATTCATAGACCTGTAGTAGATCTTTCATAGACCTAAAGTAAATCTTTCATTGACCTATAGTAGACCTTTCATAGACCTATAGTAGACCTTTCATAGACCTGGTACGTGGTGCTCGAGAGGTAACGCTCTCGACTTCATACCGATGGTCACGGGTTCGAATCCACATGAAGGTGAGGATTTGTTCTCGCTGCCTGAGGAGTCCCCGAGTCACCCAGCTCCGAATGGGTACCTAACTAGACTATAGTTAGGCGGCTGGGTTAATGCGTGGAACCCCTATAGCCGTGGCCTGTGACCGCTGCATGACTTGCCAACAGATCATCTGTCATGGTCTGTGGACGCAATTATCTTCTGCACAGAACGAGCGTCTGTATATCTAAGATGTCTTAATATTTACCTATTGTTTTAAGACATTAAGAAAGGACATGATGATTATCTCTAGCCCATCCTCAACAGTCATTTTCATCAGACAGCAAACCAGCTCAATTCACAGACCATTAGAAACTGTAATCACTTCACTGACCATTAGAAACTGTCATCACTTCACTGANAAATTTTTTATGAGGCCCCATTTTCGGGGGGCTCCCTTACCTCTATGAGTGGACATTTAACATTGTGCTTCGCCAATTATCATCGGGATATTAAAGTCAGCAACTTCCTAAAGTTTCATGCTCTCCACCTACATGGTGAATAAAATTATTTTTAGCTTTTAAATTTGGGCCCCCATCCCCCCTGTAAGAGAATTTTTAAAATTTAGTTCACCTGATAGCATCGTGAAAGATTATATATTAAGTCCCCAACATTTGATGAGTCTACCTACTCGGAAAATAGGAGAATTGGTGATTTTAAATGTTTATATAGCTAATTTAATGAAAAATCGTTTTCGGGGCCCTTGACCCCATGAGTGGGAAATGTGATATTCTCTTTTGCCTATTATTGTTGGAAGCATGAACTCAAAACATTTCTTAAGTTTCATGCTTCTACCTACACGGGAAACAGATGAATTGTTGATTTTAAATTAGCATATAGCTTATATAAGGAGAAAAACAGTTTTAAGGCCCCGGCCCCCATAAGTTTGAATTTCCAAATTCTTTTTAGCCATTTTTGTTGTAAGATATTCTCCAACAACTTCACAAAGTTTCATGCTTCTACCTATTCGGGAAGTTGTAGAATTAGTGATGTAGGCAAAAAAAGTTTTTGGGCCCCACATAAGTGAGATTTTCAAAATTCGCCAATTTTCGTAGTCAGAGGGTACCCAACAACTTCCCAAAGTTTCATGATTCTACCTACACGAGAAGTTGGAGAATTAGTGATTAATCAGTCAGTCAGTCAGTCAATGAGTGAATGAGGGCTTTCCCTTTTATTAGTATAGATTATTATTTAAACTTATTAATGTATTTTCCTTTATTTATATATATATATATATTAGGGCTGATCTCGATTAAATTAAATTTAATCGTTAACTTTTGAAAAATTACCGATTAATTAATCGATAATTTTGTTAAAGCTAAAAGTAAAGATTATGACGTCATTTAACTGAAAATTTCAAAAGGAGTAATAACAACAGGTAATTGATTTTTTTAAATTAAGTTATTTTTAAAACACAGTTAGCAATATAAGAAGTTAAATAATGTATTAAAGTTTAGGAACTTGGGTGAAAATTTCAAATTAAATTTTAAAATTCAAAAGTAATACAACTATATAGAAATTGTTTCATGTTTAACGAGTTATGATTTTTTTTTTCTAAGAGTATTGTTAAGACCACATCATACCATTTACACTATGTTGTTTTCCTTTACAGTTTGTGCCCTTTTAAGGCATTTTTAAATTGTCCCTAAGTATGTAATTTAATGCAATTTTAAAAATATAATATTCTTAGGAGATATATTTAGTTATAAGTAGTTCAATATAATGTCAATGAATTCTAATTTTGTTATTGTTAATTAATTAAAAACAATGGTTGATTTATATCATTGTCCTTATAAAACAGGTTATTTTAAAGTTTACACTTTTGTAAACTTCTTTTTAATTTGAGGAGTTTGTACTTTTAAAATAAAACTATTTATAATAATTAATTATTTATTAATAAAGCGAAAAAAAAAACATGGAAACATTCTCATCAATTTTAATAGCTATTTTATCGATTAAAATAATTTTAATCGATAAATAAAATTACCGTTTAATCAAGAAATTAATCGGTAATTTCCGCAGCCCTAATATAAATANTATATATATATATATAATCGTCCAGGGTCAAAGTGTCCGTCACCATATATATTTCGAGAGATAAAACTAAAAGTTATATTTTAAAATTTATATTCAAGGAATGGTTTTTAAAGAAGTTTTCAATATTAATATGAAATTAGAGAAATCATTTTAACCGAAAACAACTGCATATTAACAATGGAAAATATTGATGAGTCTAATTTCTCAAGTTTTATTTTAAGGCATGTTACCCAAAGGTCCAATGAGTTGTAAAAAAATATATATATTTAAAAACGTATTACAATTAGAATTATTATTTTTAAAACATAAGAAGAAACATAATTTGTAATTGACATTTTACGAGTTTTCGTTTAACTTAATAGTTAACTATATCAACAATAGGTTTTTACTTTTAAAACATAGTTAGCAATAAAAAAATAAGTTAAATAACGCATTGAAGTTGAGGCACATGGATGAAAATTTCAAATTACTTTTAAAAATATAACTTTTTAACAGCTACATAGGAATTGTTTGATGATTAATATATATATACTTAAGTATGTAATCATAAAAATAATATTGTTAAGATATATTTTAAAACAAGTAGTTCAATCTAATGTCAATGAATATAAATTTTGCTATTTTTAATTAAACAAATGCATATCTCGACTGTTGTATATAATTTTCCTTTTAAAACTGCTAATTTTAAATTTTACACTTTAAAGACATTCATTTAAATAAATACGTTTTTACGTTAAAAAAAGTATTATTAAAAGTAAGTATTGATTAAGAAATCGAAACAATTTTAAAAAACAACATTTGTTTATTTATAATCGCAATTTTATAGATTAAATAATTTTCATCGATAAAATATTATCGATTCATCGAGACATTAATCGTTAATTTTCGTAGCCCTAATTAAAATATTTATTGTCAAAGAAAGAGAGGGTTTCTAATTTCTACAATGGCGGCTTCTGATACTGACAACGATGCATTGTTTGTGTAGTGTGTTGTAAAAGAAGTCGTGATCAAGTGCCATATAAAGGCTGCGCTTCTATTCAGACTATTTAAGTCTAATACGCAGTTAGTTAACTAAGTTTGTTATCGGATGTAGTAAAGTAAAATGTACACTTGTAACTTTTTAACTTTTTAATTTGTTTTAATATATTTTTGTATTTAAATTGAGTGCTGCACTATATTTTGCATATATTTGAATGATTTCATTCTCAATGCTTGCTAATTTGTTTAGTTTGTTATATATTACTAATTTAATTTTTTTTTTTTTTACTTTTTTGTATAATTATAAAATTCATAAATAACTAGAGTTTTAAAAGTATAAGACTAATCAGACATAACAAGCCATATGTTTCATTTTTAAGTTCGCAAATCAGTTCACAGAAGAAGGTAACAAAGAAAGCCATCATTCAGCCTGTCCCAGTTTTCAAGGCTAATAATTACAAATTTTAAAAAAAATTGAATTAAAAAATCATCTATCAAAATGAAAACATTTGTAATGAAAAGAGTAAATAAAATAGTTACTAGTATTTACCAGCTCCTAGTAAATTGTAACTTGTACTCATCAGTACTTACTAAATTTTTTTAAAATTAAAAGTTTCGAAAAATTAAGTGTGTGTCATTCCCAATTCTTTTTTCAAGAAAAATATTATCCCAAGTTTGCTCAGCTACAACCAAATACACTTATCATCATTAGCCAGCCTCGCTGTTTTAGCTGCTCTCTCTCTCTTAACATTTTATTTAATTTACGGAATTTTGTTTATTATTCTTTTTAAAAGAAACCTTTTGAACCAATTTTGTATAAACTTATAAATATGAACTTCATCATGGGGGATGCCATGAGTATTCCCCGAATCCGGATATTGGCGAAACACACACACACACACACACACACACACACACACATATATATATATATATATTAGGACTGAGAAACTTAACGATTAATTTTTCCATTAATCAATAAAATAATCAACGATTAAAAAAAAAAGCATTACTCGACTCACCACTTTCATTATAAGTCATAAATAAAATATTTCGGCCGATAAATATAAAACTATTTTCCGTACGATTGCACTAACATTTTGGTTTTAAACTGACGTGACTGTTAAAAATATTTTAAAGGTAATGTGTCCTTTGAGAAAATTGTTTGCCTACTTTGAACGTGCGTTTTAAGTCTAAGCTTCATGTGTCCGTGTGCAAATTTTAAGAATAAAATAATGATGTGCTAAGTTGCACAAACGTCCATTTTTGTAGGCAATATTTTACAAAATTAGCTGCGCATTGATTCTAAACTAGTGCGAGGCGTTGGATAATTATCTGTGCATCAGAGCTGCATGAATGGAAACATAGCTACCATGGTGCTAACACTTTGATAACATATCACCTGCAAACCAAAACAACCATTGACTTCATATGAACTTCAGCTGAGTCAATCTAAAGTTTGTGAACGATTGTTTAGCTCTGCTGGCTATATTGTCAATAACCCGCTCATAGCTGGAACCAAACATTTCAACAAGCTTGTCTTTATGCATTGTTGGTTAAAAGATGTCATATAAAGAAGTGATTCCATAGTTATTTAGATTGTTAACAAGAATGTTTAATAAATGGTAATTATGACTTTATTAAGTTTAATTTGAGGCTTTAATCGAAATAAACAATTTAATAATAGTTAATTTTTTCAAAATTTACAGTTTTCAAAAATTGCCGATTAATTTATTGTTGCTTTCGATTAAAACCAAATATTAAAATGTATGATGTAATAAGTGACAGATATTAAACTTTTTTATCCAAAATCTAAATAACACTGAGCAGTCCCTTTTTTGTTATCTTTTTAACTACTATGCAAAAGTCAAGTATTTTCACGTTATTTTGTTCAAGTGATGACAGGGTCTAATAGACAATATTTAATAATGTAAATAATAATATGTTATTATTCAGTTATTTTTAAAGGTTATCACAAAGTACTTTCATGTTTGCAGGTTCGCTGTAAAATAATAATTGCATGTGTAATGGTCATTAAGAGAGTGTTCACATATTTGGGACATTAACTATATATATATATATATATTTATATANGTGTGTGAGTGTGTGTGTGTAAATATTATATATATTAGTTTATTTAATTATACATTACTACAATGAAACTTTAATGTAACATTTTTTAAAAATATTTATTGCAGACAAGTCTCGTTCTATTTCTGACTTAAATCTCAGATTTAAAAAAGATAATTTTACTGTGGTTGATAAAAGTGATTATATGGAATGGACAGATGGTCTTCCCGATGAAGATGATCCTTTCGTAAGTTTTTAGCATTTAGTACACATGTAATACTTACTATAATTGATTTCTAGTTGATCGTCTCCTATTTTTACCACGCTATTTTTTATTAACTTGCTTTTGTTCCTGTGCTTTTAGCTGTCCACAAAATTTCGAATTTTTCAATGTAAAATTAAACCGTTTCTGATGGGCTTAAATATCTCAAAAGTATTCACAGATCATTATGAATCACAATGTTCTAGTATTGGATTAAAGGGTATTAAGTTATAAAAGGCTTATGTGTTTTAATATGAGCCGGAATGTGTCAGTAATACACGCCTACAAGTGTGAAAGTTGCCCAACAGACAAATAAGTTACAACCCTACTTTAATGCACAATGTGTGTTTCGTACAGTACTCGCCATATTGCACTTCAAGCGAAAACCTAATAATTTTTAGAAAATATGAAATGTGATATCAATGTGGTAATTTTATATCAAAGGCCTTTAATATGCATATACTTAGCATGAAAACATGAAAGATCGCAATCGATTGAGGAATTGTCTTGTATTTATATATTCTATGTTTGTCAACAATGCAATGATCATTGTAACATCAATAGTCACATTCGCGATCTTAATCGCGAAGGTTAATCACATGAAATGTTTTTTTAACATTACCGCTGCATTGTTCGTTAGCTGTCTTGCTATGACATGGCAACTAAACAATTTGTTTTTAAAATGTAATATATAAAACACGCCGAATTCATACTTCATCGTATTGCTTTAAGCCATATAGGGGCCCATTTTTGTATCAAATCAGTACAGATAAAATCACGCCGAAGTGGAAAAAGAATGCACTGGTACCTGGTAAAAGGGAAAAATTCTCCCGGTCGTCAAATACGAAAAAGTTTTAGAAGCAGTGGCTTACAATTTATTAAATGTAAATTAACATAGCTTTACTCGTGTTGTGATAATACATTACCGCTTCATTGTTAGTTTGCTGTTTTGCTATGTCTTGGCAACTAAACACATTTTAAAAATTTAATATTTTATAGAACAAGCCGAATTCATATTTAATCTTATAGGCTATATAGGGGCTAATTTTGCTATCACGTCAGTACAGGGATAATCACCACAAAACGAGAAAAGAATCCACTAGTACCTGTTGAAATGGAATTTTTTTTACCGGTCGTCAAATGCAAAAAAGTTTGAGAAGCACTGGCTTCCAATTTATTCAATGACGTTTTACTTAACTTCAAGCCTGTTACATATTACAATCAGACCTACAGTAAATAAAAACTTAAATGACAAAAATGTAATGTGAAAGGTACTTTATTTCAAATAGAAAATAAGGTGTGTGTTTTTTGGGGTAAGGGGGGCGGTAAAAGATTTGTGACGTATTATTGGATGTGGGGGTCTACATTTTTGTGACGACGCGTTACGAGGGGGGAGGGGGTAAAAAATCTGCCAAAATTTCGTGTGGTCATGATTATGGTGTTTTTTTTAAATTCGTGGCTATGCAGTATGTTTTGTAACGGGGAAATATGATATAGCTATTCTTGTCCTATATTTTTATCAAATAAAATTATTATTAGTTAGTAAAATTTGGCTACTTCTAATTAAATAATTTTCAAAATTCATTTTTTATGTGCCACAGTAATCAAAAGTTAGAATATTTACATTACTACAAGTAAAGACGAAAATTGCTAAATATCTAACAATTTTTAATACAAATTATTACTTTTTTTTTTTTTTTTAAAAGGGGGGTTGCAGCGGAAACCTCAAACTTGCTCAAAGTGGTTAAAACAAATTTAGTAGGTTACTCCAAAAAGCATGACCATTATTAGATTTTCTCAGTATACTTATCCTTGTTGATTAATACCAAATATTAAACTGCCTGTTAAATGCAAAAAGTATTTTACAATTATAAATCTACCATTAATTTGTTTACATCGTTCCTATTTTGACAAAAATATTTTAAAGCTAAAACAATGACGTCTTATGATTTTTTTTTACGAAAACAAACACTAAACGCATTTTTAACTTCTATAGACTGTTTGCTATGTTCCTCAGCGTTATGGATTTAGTAAATGCAAGTGTTGGGCTATTATGCTGTTTACTGATAAGCATAGAGTACCTCTACAATAAGAATAACACTTCAGTTGAAAATTGCACTCATAGTAGGTTATAGTAAGGAAATATTCTTTCTTTAAAAGAAATATTAAACTTTTTATTACAATAATTTATATTCAAAGATTGCTATATGAAATCTAAAAAGAAAATATTAAACGTACAAACAACCATGCATGCATACATGCAGACATAAAAAATATTGAGAGTCGCTTTCCATCCCAATTTGGTACAAAACCTCGCTTTAAAATCTACTAAATCTTTTTGTATAGTATAAGCTAGTGGTTTACAAACTATTTTTTACTTATGGAACTTTTGACAGGTTAACGGCGGGGCTGAACGGGCTATTATAGCCAGGGGCCCCTAAACTATATATATATTTTTTTCATAAATCTCAACAAATGTTTGCACGAATCCTTGAAAGTATCTAAAATTCAATAAATTAATAAATCTTCACTATTAAAGTGATTGTTAGTCAGACCAAATAGACTTAATAATCGAAAAAATAATCTGATGTGTTCCATCAGAGAACATATAGAATTCTGTTTATATTTTTAACAACTATTTAATACAATAAAGCTCTGGTGGCTTTAAGGAATGGTATAGTCTTATAGTGCAAGCGATTTCGTGAAACGATCCCTGCGGTGGTATATTTTTACTTCATTTTTATACTCAATTTTAGTATAACGGTGTCACGAAATTAAGTCTCCCCCAAAATAAAGTCTACCCCAGAGAGTTTATTTTAAAACAAAATCGCCCCCAGAGACATAGTTTTAAAATGAAGTCGCCCCGGTCAAAATAAATCCTCTCCTTAATTATTTGAAATTATAAAAAATTGTTTTATTAAAGTTTATGATCGACAACATAATTGTATTTGCTCTAAATGCATTTGTGTATGATTAATGGGAATTAAAAAAGTAATAAGCTAAGTCAGGGACATAGCAATTAGTGGGTAAAGATGGTGGAAGCACGTATGGACTCATATTTAGAGTTGTTTAATTGCCCAGTTATTAAAAAGAATAACAGACAAATGAACTAAACTATAAAGATGATTAATTAATACGAGGACGTTGCATTGAAGTATTTATTTACGTGTGTGAGTAACAGGAGTTAGGATTTAAACGAACGTTGCTATATCTGTTTGTGCATTATAATCATTTTAAAATATTATTAGTCTTCTACCCGTCCGGCATCCTTCCGTCTCGTGAAACGATGGTGCATCACCGTTGGATTGGGTTGCATTTTCTCGAGTGGCTGTGCAGTCATATCCTTGAGTGACAGTCTTTGCCACAGTTTTTACACACGCGTTCTGTGCTTCCAAATGTTTTGGCCTTTCTCCTAGCCCTTCTGTCTGCAGCCTCCTCCATTCTTCGCTCCCCGGCTACTATGACGCCCTCTCTGACAACTGTGCGTTAAGTAGATCGGTCTTCTGCATTACACTCCCAGTCACTTGTATGTATTTTGGCTGCTTTCATGTCCCTTTGACAGACATCTTTAAATCGCAAGTGTGGGCGACTTGTTTTCCTATTTCCTGAAGCAAGTTCACAATATAGGAGGTCCTTCGGGATGCGCCCGGAGCTCATTCTTTTGACAAGTCCTAGCCACCTCAGGCGTCTTTCACTGAGAATTGACAACATAATTTGGGTATTGGCATGTTTTAAGACCTTACTATTAGGCACTTCGTCTTGACATTTAATACCAAGTATTCAACACAGGCATCTAAAATGGAAGCTGCTAAGCTTGCGCTATTGTGATGTATAAGTGGTCCATGCCTCGCTCCCATATAGTAGTGCACTGATGACACAGGCACGATAGACGCACAGTTTGGTTTTCTCCGTTAGCTTGTTGTTTTGCCAGACCCGCTTATTTAGTTTAGACATTGTTGCGGCTGCCGTTCCAATTCTGCTGTTTATTTCTTCTTCAATGGACAGTGTATTGGAGACCTTGGATCCCAAGTAGATGAAGCTGTCCACAACCTCCAAGTTTTCCTTATCGATATTTATGGAAGGAGGAGGTCGAGTGTCTTGGGCCATGATGTTTGTCTTTTTCAAGCTGATTTGCAGACCGAATTATTTGCAGGCATTGGAGAAGTTTGACACGAGTTGTTGCAAACCAGATTCTGTGTGTGCTGTTAGTGCCGCATGATCCACAAATAGTAGCTCTCGAATTAGGACATCCGTCGTTTTGGTCTTGGCTCGGAGGCGGGCAGTGTAGAAAAGTCCTCCATCAGCTCTGGTATGTAACTAGATTCCCTCACTGCTATCCTTGAATGCGTATCGAAGAAGTACAGAGAAGAATATTGCGAAGAGTGTTAGTGCGAGTGCACAACCTTGTTTAAATCCGCTGCTGACAGGGAAAGCCTCTGACTTAGCTCCATCGAACTGCATTGTGCCAAGAATATTTTCATGGAACTTTCAGATGATGGCAAGTAGGTGAGGGGGACAGTTAATTTTTGCCAGTATTTGGAATAGCCCGTTGCGACTGACTAAGTCGAAGGCTTTTGTAAGGTCCACAAATTCAATGTATATTGACATCTGCTGCTCTCTGCATTTGTCCTGGAGCTGTCGTATGGAGAACACCATGTCTATGGTAGACCGACCGGACCGGAAACCGCATTGAGATTCTGGATAGACGTAGGATGCTAGGCTCTGTAAACGTGTTAGTATAAAGCGGGGAAAAAGGTCTTTCCTACAATACTAAGGAGTGAAATGGTGCGATAATTATGGCAATCACTCCTATCACCTTTGTATTTATATAGTGTCACTATATTTGCATCCTTTAGGTCTTGGGGATGTAGCCCTGTTCCCAGCTGAGGGACATAAACTCGTGCAATGGTTGGAGTAAAGCTGTCTTGCCACTCTTTAGAAGCCTGGCCCACCTGCCTTTAACTCTTTAGAGAGAAAAGTTAAATGAAAATGGACAAATGCTTCTGGAAGTGTGCCGCTCACGAGGCTTGTGAGTGACCAACACTTTCTTCAAGTGCAAGGATATACATCAATTATCTTGGAGACACCATCGATCCCACCAATTGCACTAGCTGGTCCTCATTATCACAAGGTGTGCACTACTAGCTAGAGTCCTACTCACTCGCAGCTATCACAGTGCCGACTGTAACACGGATCATTTCCTTGTCGCCAGGAAAGTACGAATAATTAGGAAAAACTGGTACCACACAAAGAAAAAGGGAAGTCCACTCATCAATACGTTCTGCATGAAAGACCCTGCGATGGTGCAGCTGTTTAAAAACAAAATGAAGGAAAGTCTCTCAAAGATGTCCCCATGCGTCCCCATTGACTCCAAATGGACGCATCTGAGAGACACAATCTATACATTTGAAATACAAGCCTTTGGCAAAAAATCTCATAAAAACACTGACTGGTTTGTTGAACATTGGGACGAGAGGAAACCTGTCACTGAAGCAAAAAGGAAAGCTCTTATGGCTTACATCGAAAAGCCTACACCCGATTATTTGCATGTCTTAAAACAGCTAAGTCACTTGCCCAAAAGTTAGCACGTAAATGTGTCAATACCTACTGGCTTAAGCTCTGTTCCAGTATACAATCAGCTGCAGACATGGGCAATGCAAAAGTCATATACGAAAACATCAAAAAGGCAACGTGCCCCTTGACGTAAAAAGTTGCTCCAGGAAAGTCCAAAAGTGGAGAAATTATTCAAGACCAGGCAGCACAGCGAAAACGGTGGGTTGAGAATTATCTGGAATTGTATTCAACAGTTACCACAGTCCCCAGCACCGCTCTAGATGACATTCCAGATATGCCTCTCATGGAAGAACTTGATGTCGTGCCCACATAGGAAGAGCTGAGCAAAGCAATTGACATCCTAGCTTGTGGAAAAGTGCCTGGGAATGATGGAATACCACCAGAGTCTTCTACCCGTAGAGTTTACTATATTTACAGCAGAAAATTACCAAATTCAAGAAGCCAATGTTTGTGAATTATACAAAAATAATAATTTAAGTTTTATTTTCAAATATAGTAAAAAAAAAAGTTTTAAATTGGATACTTTTCTGTGTAGCCGTTTCGAGAAACACAGCAAATGCTAAAATTTAGACACACAAAATTTAGGTCACACGTTTGAACAATGAGTGTCGTAGCTAGGGTTGTGGTCTACCGATACATCAAATTTATTGTGTATCCCCGATCACAGAACCGTAGATATCTGGTTTGAGGTGAGACGCATGCTTAGCTAGTTTGAAATTTGCGTGCCACGAAATTAGGTAAAAAGTCAATATCCTTAGAACTAAAGAGACTGAAGGTGTAGCTTAGAGGTGAGCTTTTTTATTGATTACATGTGCCGTTGTGTGTCTGAAATTATTGTCATATTGTATCCCAAAGATATAACAGTCAAATGTGGACAAAGGAGACGTGGAACGTTAATACGTTTAAAACTTTCCCTAATCATTTTATAAGCTCATCACTTATTTCACATTTTTGTATGTATATGTTTATAGTCTATTTTTAAAATTGTTTTAAAATTATTTATGTTAGTGCTTGATATTATTGTAATGTTCTGCATTGAGTTATTAGAAATGATCAATTTAAATTTAAAGTTTTTAGGCTCACTCAAATAAAATTGTATCATAATTTGAACAAATTAGTGGTATTTGACACACACACATTAATATTAATACTAAGATTCGACCGGATTTATATAGTGTTATCTGCCCGTAGCCGGAACTGGAGACTGATTTGTAAACATAGAGGGGCTCTATATTTGCCCGAACAGGAGCTATTATAAATATGTATATTTTATGGGTATATCGGCCTGCCGGATTTATGAATTGAAATTTTGTTCGGAGCCGAAGCCGGAATTGTAAACATGTCCGGATTCCGGATTATCCAAAGGGGAGATCAATTACACCCCTAATTAAAATTTCTAAACTAGATATATACCACGACTAACCCGTGGAAAAGTGTAGGACGCAATAATCTCCTGTAAATAAGCAGCTTCTGCAATATATAAATTAATTTTTTATATCCATGTACATGTTTATTAAAATGTTTGTGCTTGTGTATGGATAAATTTTTATTTATGTATTGTGTGTACATGTGGTTATGTTTGTACGTATGAATGTATGTATGTATGTATATGTATGTATGTATCTATGCATTTATACATGGATAAATGTATGCATACATACATGCATGCATGTATGTATGTCTGTGTGTAATTATGTTTAATATTTCTTTTATTATGTTTGAAATATACATTTTTCCAAACTAGTTATTGGTATGAAAGTATTGATGATTGTAGTTTAGGCTTGGTGGTTATAATCAGTTGGGTTTTTTTTCTTCTAAAACTTCTCGGTAGAGTTATTAAAGGAATAACTTATTTTATGCATATTATTAGTAAAGCTGTCTCGCGAGAGGCGTCAATTAGTTATGCCTTACCCAATGCGACAAGCTCAAGGTGTCAACCCATCACGACTAAACAAATAAAACTCCTCCGAGTCTCACAGGACCAAATAACAGGAATGTCACTCCTTGTTATAGTGTCGTCCAGTACTGTCAGCACCACCAGCACCAGGTCTCTATTGACGCCTCGCCCCTGCTTCTCACAAAACAATGCACGCACAGAGTTTTTTTTTTAAAAATGTATAATCACGTAATAAACAGGTCAGTTGCGTAGCCTGATTTTTGTTCCCTTCCCCCACCCCGCCTTTACTTAATTGGCTCGCTACCACCCTCTTTCCCACGACTCTAACAGAGGATGTCTGTAAACCCTACGTTTGTGTGACTTTACCCTTTTATAACAACACAAACTCGTGCTTTCAAAGACGTAATCCTTGCTTTATGAAAGGAAACAACTGCCCTTATACACCAAGAACTCCCTGTGCGTCAACTGTGCGTCAATTTGTACAGTGGCAACAAATCAAGAAATTTAGCAATTTTTTCAAATTATGTAACGCCCCTGAGAGGTGTAAAACATTATGGTCCTCAATCCCTTATAAATCGGTATATCTAAGCCAAAACCATATATAGTATTACAGTTTTAAAAAATTGTGAATAATACAGCAATGAAAAAGTAAGTAGTCTGTTTTCTCTTGTTTTTCAATGCTCTCTTTGTTTAATGTCCAAAGTATGATGGGGGCGGATTTATTTTGGGGGAGAAATTATTTGATAGTGTAGGGGAGGAGTTATTTTAATTGGGATCAAAATTTATTTTCTGGTGAGTTTGTTTTACAATGGAATCTCCGGGGGGAGACTCTGTATGGGATAGGATTTATTTTGCAACACGGGCAAACACGTCAAACTGTTATTTCTTTGTATTGTTATTTTTCATGATTAATATTTTTGCTGGGAAGGCATTCCCATAATAAGGACATCGCATGATAAATTAACCACATGAAAATTTAGTTACAATCTTATATAAGCTGCTAGCAATCATTGAATTTCAAGTGTCGCTGGCTAGGTAGATCCCTCCTTTGATTGCATAGACCCCTTTTACAGTCAAAAATTGTCAACGAACCACCAAGTTAAAAAAACAATAGAAATACATAGTACCAGTACAGAAAAATGAAATAAAAAAAAAAAAGCAACATTGTGATAAAGAAGATTTTATTACCTCAAGAAAATATACTTTTTGTTTACAATACGTTTATTTTAAACAATCGATTACTTGGATGAACGTGATAAGATTTTAGGAGTGTAATTAAGTCCGACTCAATGTTTGTGAGTAGCAGCCGAAAATCCCATGAGCACTAATTTCCAGATGGTTGCTATTTATAAAAATATTTTGTTACACTTTTTTGTGCAAAGATTCATAACGGCATTGAATTCACATTCTTAAAAAGGTATTATGAGAAAGCAGCAAACAACTTCTGTACAAAAACCTTAATGCAGGAAATTAAATTAGGATCTGATTTTGTAATCAGAATATATGGTATATCTGTTAAAACTATGATGTAAGTTCCTCTTTTGATCCTACTTTGTAAAGATTTCAATAAGTTGCTCCAGTATTAGTACGGATTCAACTGGGTTTGGGATCGAAATTTGCATACGCGTAAAACGGTTCAACTTCCGGTCCGGAAATATACAAGTGAGGAATTATTTATTTAATCAGGTTTGCATAAAGAGCCGTTAAGTTTTGACAGTAAGCAAGCAAATCTTTATCACTACATTGAAAATTGGGCCGATTACATTTTCCTCTTGCTAGTTTTTTTTTTTTAATCTATGGACAGAAATTTGGATTTTGACAGGTTAAAACTGTGGACATTAAAGTATTTCTTACTTCCTTTTATGGTAAAACAACGTGTTTCATAACTTATAGCACAAAAAGAAACCCACACAAATTACACAAACTATTTGTGTAAGGAAACAGTAAATTAAAGCTTTATTATCAACTAATACAAATAATGGTAGACGTACAAAAACATTTACTTTCATATATCTTAAAATTAAAACATATTAAAGTCTATGTGATAAAATGAAAAGAAAATAAAAAAAACAAAAATAAACACGGACATAGAATATAAGAAAAAGACTTCAAAATGTTTTAATTTTAAGATATATGTAAGTAAATGTTTTTGTACTGATGAAGGCATGAGCCGAAACGTCTACCATTATATGTATTAGTTGATAATAAAGCTTTAATTTATTGTTTCCTTACACAAATAGTTTGTGTAATTTGTGTTCCTTTGTTTTTTTGTTTTTATAAAAAAAGCTTTATGCAGTCCTATTCTGTATTATAGCACAAAATATGATATTTAATTATTTTATAAAATAGAACCTTTTAGATCCTGTCGTATTTATTTTTTTTAATTTTCATAATAATAAAAATTCATCACAATTTTATTATTTTACTCCTAAACATTCTGCGGACCCCTGTCATTGTTCCTAAATAAAAAAAATCAGTTTTTATTTTCTCCGAATGGTACCCTGAATGGTATCTGTGATCTAAGAAACATCCTTAGAGCTCAAAGATCTCAACGTCACGTATAACTTAAAAGCGGGTAATATCCTATAGACTTAAGGCAAAACCTCTTGTAAAATTCGCCTTTATTTTATGTAAAACTATTATTCACGTCATTATAAAGTATAGCTCTGAAGAAAGAATGCGAATCTCGTATCCTTTGGAATAATAAATCGAGGCGTAATAAGTCACTTAAGGGTTATTGGTCAGCTTGTAGAATAAATGCTATCCAATAAATGTAGTGATTACATTTCTTAACCGCCCATATCATCGCCAGAAACTCGTACTCAATAGTCAAATTCCTATTTTCTATTTTCTTTATTGTCATGCTTGCTAAAAAAACAGTATGTATTATCACACTTGAATCTTAATAAATCAATGTCAGTACCAAGCCAAAAGTAAAATGGGTTGGGGTTTTTTTTAAACAAATGACGAGAACATATTAGACATATATAGTTTTGTCGACTTATGATGGCTATCTTGAATACGCTTCATTCTGGCCCAACTCCTAATTGTATGGCGGTAGGAAGTAGAAATATTATTTAATTCTATTAGTACCAATGATTTAAGTTATACTTCAATTTTGGAAACTGAAAGGAGAAACTTTTGTTAGCAATTTATTATATGTTCTTATATTTTCGTTGTTCAATGTTAAAATATGTGTTAATCTAAAATAATACCACACTCATTTCTTTAATGAAAGTATGAAATTCTATTGCGTGTATTTTTTTATGTTTTTTTTGACAATATTTCTTTGTATGTATTTTTACATTAGTATATGAAGAAATAATTGTTTCTTTCAATTTTAATATAAATATGATTTATGTTTTAACAATCCAAGACTGCAGATGATTTATCAGAAGTAAAACACCTGACGTCAAAGCTTCAGGACAGTTTGTCGCTCCTCATTACACGTACTGGACATAAAATTCAAATTAATTTCCCCTCGCCGGAAAGTTGGATCAATCTAAACTTGAAGCTGACAAAAGAAATTCCCGTGGAATTTTTAAATAAGAAAATTCCGGATCAAACAATCAATATCCCAGATGTCAAGGAAGAATTTAAATTAGCATTAACGACTGTCCTTTGGGCGAAGACACTTTTTAAAAATGTTGAAATAAAATCAAAAAATGAGGACCCGAAAAAGGTATTTAAAACTATTTTTTTATTATGATCTTTTCAAATAAAATTTACACTTATGAACTAAAAAATAATGTTGTAGGAAACACACGTTCATTATGTATTATTAAAAACTTTAGTAAAAATTAAATGAAAGCATAAAAATCTGCTTTTACACACTGATAAGGAAAAAAATCAAAAAAAAATTTGTTTGTTTTTGATCTAAGAAAAAACTACAATTATGTTAATGATGTGGTAGAATATGGTAAGTCTAATACCAAAATGTAATCATCGTGCAAAAATAAGACAAAAACAATAAGGGATGTTATATAATTACCCTTTTTCTGTGTATTTCTTTTTTACAGAGCGTTAAAGCTATGCTGGTTGAATTCAAAAATTTTTCTACAAGAATTATAGCGAAGTATCCAATGATAACAAGACACTTCCTTTATTTATACAGAGATCTAGTGAACACAGTAGAAAATCTCAAAACATCCTTTATTTCAAATAACTGGTCGGCACAATTTCCAGATAATGTCATTCGTACGACTGCGGAAGAGCTGCTTTGTGAGATTCTTGGTTTTGGTCCAGAACTAGTTAGGGTCCTTCAAAGTTTGGATGATTATGATAGAAAACACCAAAATATTTCTTACTATATTCAAAAATGGGTAAACAGCTACTTGTGTGGAAATCCCGAGATCTTTAAAGATATTAAAACCTATGTTGATGGTGCTAAACTAGATAAAGCCTTAGAAGCATTGACTTTTTCCAGTGATATGGCAGGCATAATTGAGCCTACAATTGACACTGATTTTCAAAAAACTCAATCCGTAAAGTATTGGGTATACAAGTACATCAGTCACATGATTTCTTCGCATACATTGCTGAGCAAAGATGCATCTTTTGGTTATCAACCAGATACAAGAGATGTCTGGTTTTCAGAAACGATAGATCGTAATAAAAGATATGAGCCTAAAACCAATCCTGTTTTGCAAAGAAAAATTCTTATGATCAATGTAAGTGAAAATTCTCAGTTTAAAGACTCTGATATAATAACACATTGTAAACCAGGGATTAAGCTTTGGTATCATGGGACCAATACCTACAATTCCGCCGATTCAATTCTAAAACAAGGTATAAAACTACCAATAGGAGAAGAGTTGCAAGACTTTTCAAATAGACATGGTTTTTATGTTACAGATAGCTTCAAAGCTGCTAAAAAATATGCTGAAAGATGCAGTACAAATGGATATGCCGTCATTGTATTTGAAAATAACATTGATTCCACTCATTGGAAGGTATTAGATCTAGAAAATGATAACGAAACATGGAGAAAAGTCGTACGGTATCACCGTTCTGGTAGGAAGAAAGAAAATAATACAATTCAAATACAAGTGAATGATGTGGATTGTATTAAAGGAAGCATTTGTTCAGATATTGAAAAGATTTTAGATGATAATAATACAGATAGCCCAATGTTTAGTATTGATGGTGTCACCGTACAACAAATGTGCGTAAAACAAGACTCTTTGGCTAAGCATTTTGGATCTCTGGGGAATATTTGGGCTGTCATTTGGTTTCCAGGTAATACATTAACTCAATATAAATCATGTTTCTTAAATTATATGAAGGATTTTATCTTTAATTTTTTATTGCAACCATAATTAAACTTAAAATAAATATTAATCGTTAGCAGTCATAATATATACATATATTTTATATTTATATTATTGAAATTATCATATAGTTAATTTTGAAGTGTTTGTATTCCATTATTTAAAATAAAATAAATGTTCATGAAAGTTAAAAGATATACATATTGTAGATGTTTTGAAAAACATGTGTATTGTTTCAAAATTTTAGTACATTTGTAAAAAAAATAATAATATTCTTAAGATTGGAATTTAAATTTATCTGCTTTAATTGGCGTTAGATTGAAAATAAAGAATATATAGGTAATACTTTAAATTAATTATTATCAACAATTTAAAGTTTGTCTTCAGTCAAAGAAGCTGCCACGATTTATTATTATTATTTTTTATTATTATTTTTTTTTACAAAATATGCCTTTGCCAACTTAAAGATTTTATTTTTTACGTCTTCTTTCAACTCCAGATACTTTTTCTTTAAATGCTGCTGTAGACAATTAGACATCAAAAATAGTTTAATGGAGTAAAAATCTATTTTTAAAAGATTTTAATTCATGAAAAAATTAGTTAGACAATTAGTTGTAGCAATATGCAATTCAAAAATATTTAAATACTTATTTATAAAAGCCCATTTGACTTTATATTAAGTGTGAGTTTTTTTTAAACTTACAATATTTAAAAGCATGATATTAATTAAGTTAAATAAATTAAGTTACTTTTAAATTCAAATTTACTAGAAAAACAGCTGTTCAAATTTTCTGATACATTTTTGTTTACAATTACGCTTTAATTTGAAAATACTTCTTCATCTTCGTTCCCAAATCTTTTTATTGTGGATTTAGACAGAAAGTCAAGTGTTTTTGATAAACTGCGCTGACGCTGTCAGTTTGTCCAGTCCAATAATATACAATAACAAACATTTAGAATCGCTAAATAAATACATTTTCAAAAAAAATCATTCGGCATTATAACAATTTTGCTTTATCTTACTATGTACTGTACTGTCGGCATCCTTCCGTCTCGCGAGACGATGGTGCATCAACGTTAGGTTGGGTTGCATTTTCTCGAGTGGCTGTGCAGTCCTATCCTTGATTGACAGTCTTTGCCACAGTTTTTACACACGAGTTCTGTGCTTCCAAATGTTTTGGCCTTTCTCCTACCTCTTCTGTCTGCAGCCTCCTCAATTCTTCGCTCCTCGGCTATTATGACGCCCTCTTTGACAACTGTGCGCCACGGAGATCGGTCTTCTGCCTTACACTCCCAGTCACTTGTATGTATTTTGGCTGCTTTCATGTCTATTTGACAGACATCTTTAAATCGCAAGCGTGGGCGACCTGTTTTCCTCTTTCCTGAAGCAAGTTCACCATATAGGAGGTCCTTCGGGATGCGGCCGGGGCTCATTCTTTTGACATGTCCTAGCCACCTCAGGCGTCTTTCACTAAGAATTGAGAACATGCTTTGGGTATTGGCACGCATTAGGACCTCACTATTAGGCACCTTTTCTTGCCATTTAATGCCAAGAATGCGGCGCAAGCATCTCAAATGGAAGCTGTTAAGCTTACGCTCTTGTGATGTATAAGTGGTCCATGTCTCGCTCCCATATAGAAGTGTACTGATGACACAGGCTCGAAAGACGCACAGTTTGGTTTTCTCCGTTAGCTTGGTGTTTTGCCAGACCCGCTTATTTAGTTTAGCCATTGTTGCGGCTGCCTTGCTAATTCTGATGTTTATTTCTTCTTCAATGGACAGTGTATTGTAGACCTTGGATCCCAAGTAGGTGAAGCTGTCTACAACCTCCAAGTTTTCATTATCGATATTTGTACCATACTATGTATGTTTTAAATATATAGATATATAATTAGCAAACCCGTCGTGCGTCGCAACGATTTTAGTAAATATGAATACAATTAACAAACCAATGAGTGATTTTTTAATATATATATATACTTGAATCCTAAACGCAAGTGTGAAAAAAAGTCATAGTTTCATAGCAAACAATAAATTTTTAAAAGCTTTAAAAAACGATATTAAGGGGCCTGGCTCTAAGATGAGTGACAATTTAATTGTATTTTTATTGCCATTGTATTGAAGCTATGTTTCTCAATATCTTGTAAAATTTATTGGGAATTTAATCGTTAACATGCATTAGAAAAATATTTGGGGACCCTCTGCACAAAGGGAATGAACATAATGAGTTTATTTCCCTATGGTAGATATTAATAGACTGTTGAGTTTTTATGGACTAAGATTGGCAAGATCCGTTATTTTTTCTGTAACTTAAGGTAACACTTAGTTTTATAAAATGTGTATAAAGAAAGAAAAATTAAAATTAGGAGCCCTGGCGCCTATTATGTGCAAGATGTCAATTTCAACAATCTGTTCATTTTAATTCAGTTTCATTTTGGACATTTTTCTCCAGATCGCTAAAAAATAAATGGGGAAAATATCTTAAACATTTAGGAAAAAGACAATTGGGAAATCCACATTAGAAGTTCTCAGCCCTTAAGTATTTTATTATGTGTCCCCAATTGTTTCTATACAAAGCTTACTCAGTAGCAAATGACAAAATTATATTTTATATTGCACATATAAGATACAATCGACATTAAGGGCCCCAGAGCTTTTTCGGGGCAAAATATAAAGTTCAAAACATCTGATCATTTCAATATTGAAAATAAATGGCGCATTTATCAATATTTGTCCAAAAAAAATATTACAATGAAGAATGAGCCCCGGCGGCATCCCGAAGGACCTCCTTGCTTCAGTAAAGAGGAAAACAGGTCACCCACGCTTGCGATTTAAAGATATCTGTCAAAGGGATATGAAAGCAGCCAAAATACATACAAGTGACTGGGAGTGTAAGGCAGAAGACCGATCTACGTGGCACACAGTTGTCAAAGAGGGCGTCATAGTAGCCGAGGAACGAAGAATTGAGGAGGCTGCAGACAGAAGAGCTAGGAGAAAGGCCAAAACATTTGGGAGCACAGAACTCGTGTGTAAAAACTGTGGCAAAGACTGTCACTCATGGATAGGACTGCACAGCCACTCGAGAAAATGCAACCCAACCCAACGGTGATTCACCATCATCTCGCGAGAAGGAAGGATGCCGGATTGATTTTAATCTGAATCAAGATGGATACACTAAATATATTAACTTCAACCGTCCAGGCTCCTACGTACACAATAACTTGGATATTTAAAAATGTGGTGTTTTATTTAACTCATATTGGGGAAAAAAAACTATATTTCGGCTATCATCCCCCTAGTGAAAGGTGATTTAATATTTTTTGCCTCTTACCATCGCGGGGGGGGGGGGGGGGGGGGAGTGGGGTACTCAACAACTTCCAAATGTTTAAAATTTCTACCTACACGGAAACTTTGAGAATTAGTGTTGATTCAGTTTTATATAGCTTCTTTTAGGGGAAAAAAAAAGGTTTGGACACCCGGCGACCCAAAAGAGATAATTTTTAAAAATTATATAATCATTTTTCCGTGTCTACCTACACAGAAAAAGATTTTCAATTTTTATAAATATCACATAAGAAAAAAAAAACTTTTTTGGGACCCCGGCCCCCATAAATGTGTATTTCAAAATTCTTTTACACCGACTTTCGCCGTGAGAAGGTAATTAACAATTTCCCACAGTTTTTTATGCTCCTAACTACATTGAAAATTGGAGAATTAGTAATGAGTCTGTTTATAATATAAAAAAACTATATTTAGGCCACAGTTCCCCATTAAATGAGAATTTTAACACTTTTTTTTGGCCAATTTTTGTCGGGAGAGTGTACTCAACATTTTACCAAAGTTGCATGCATCTACCTACACGGGAAATTGACAAATTAGTGATTTTTAGTTTCTAAATAGTATATATTTTGAAAAAACTACATTTTTTCCCCCGTTACCCAGTAAAGGATAATTGAAATATTTTCAACCTGCTACCATCGCGAATGTGAATTTAGCAACTCTCCAACGTTTTATGTGTCTACCTACACAGGCAATAAGTGTATTATAGATTTTGAATTTTTATAAATCATTGTAGTGAATCTCATTTTTTTTTAAATGTTACATAAAACTATAACAAAATAGTGGGCAAAAAATAACAAGCATGTCTTTATTTTTATGTTCACGCTTAAGGTTTGACTAACAACCAAGAACCAGTAACAAGTATCCCAAAACCAGACAAGATGACAGCAGAATCACAACTCCGCAAACATATTTCTGGTAAGTAAGGTGTTAAAAAGTGTTAAATGAATAATTTCTGTATTACTTTATCAAGCCGCTTATTTCTTATTTTTTTCAATTATTCTATTGTTTTTAATTTACTAGAACTATAAATTTAGAATCACAGTTGATATTAATTAGGCATGCATGACATTGAAGTATAAAAGCAATGGTGGTTATTTTTAAAAAATGTTTTTAAAAATTAACCGAATAATTTAAATGTTAGGTTTGGTAGAAAGAACAAAATTAAAATTAAAACTCATTTCCAAATATATCCTTAAAAAACTAAAAATTTCAATGATACTTTCTCGGTTGTAAAAAATACCCAGGAACTGTGGAATTTATATCAATTAACAATTTCAAAATCTAAAATCTTCCAAAAGAATATCAGGATCATTAAATTGTTTACTTCACCAAAACTTTAGCAGAAATAACAGTGCTGACTGATATCAAAATTATCAGAACTACACAACCTTATTCATTTTATGACAAGCACAAACATGACGTTATGAGAATTTGAAATGAAATTGAGGACAATTACAAGGAAATTCATGACATAAATGCCGTTATACTGATATACCAACTAAAGTTTGGGGTGAAAATTTTTTAGTAACAGCAATTGTAAATGTTTTAATGAAATCGATGTCCAACACACAAAAGGCAAAATTTTGACCTCAATGTCAGTCAATTCGCTACAAGCCATGATGTCTTTCTCGTAAACACGAATGCAAAAACATAAAAGTATTTAATTTACTTATATACACTATAAAATGCTCTTGCTTTAACAACGACAATGTGCTGTCATGAAAATATTTATTATGTAGTTGAAAATGTATTAAAAATTCATCGGCAATCTTCTGTCTTGAAAACGATGGTGCATCACCATTTGGTAAACAAGATGAGGGGTAGGACTGCAATCAGGCTTATACATCCCGAAGATGAATTGTTCCCATTTCATAAACAAAGAAAATCCACATGGACTCCACCGCCTGGTCAATCCAAGGCTCTGGACGTGTACATCAAGAGCACCGAGAATGAAATTAAAAACCTTTTGTTACCCCGACTCCGTCATTCTAACCTGTCCAAAGTTGAAGTAAAGGCTTTGTCTCTATTACGCAGCCGGAAAGATATTGTCATCAAACCGGCAGACAAAGGTGGAGCCGTTGTTGTGTGGGATAGGGATTTATACATCAAAGAAGCCCAGAGACAACTGGACGATACCCAGTTCTACCATAAAAGAACTACGGATCCCATCCTAAAATATAACGCCACTGTCAAGAAAACCATTCATGAGTTGATCACTGAATGCGCCCTCCCCAAATCAGCATCTAGAATGCACATCTTTGACAGTGACTTGGGAAAGCCTTCTTTCTATCTGCTTCCCAAAATTCACAAGGATGGCAACCCTGGTAGACCAATTGTCTCAGCTTGTTCGTGTCCAACTGAACACATTTCTAAATTCCTTGATGGTATCTTCCAACCCTTAGTGGCATCACTCCCTACATACATTAAAGATACCAATCATGCCTTAATGACATTTGAGTCACTCACGATCAATCCAGACACAAAACATTATCTATTTCTCCTGGATGTATCTTCCCTTTATACATCTATTCCACACAATGATGGCCTTCTAGCTGTGCAATACTTTTTGGACAGGCAACCCCACCCCAGTATACCCACACACGCCTTACTACGGCTGGCTGAATTAGTTTTAACCCTCAACTCGTTTGAGTTCGATGGCCAGTTCTTTGACCAAATCAGTGGGGTCGCTATGGGGACAAAAATGGGACCAAGCTATGCTTGTTTGTTTATGGGCCACTTTGAACACAGAGTGGAACAGGAATACACTGGTCGCCTCCCTGAATTCTACAAGAGGTACATAGATGACGGTATCGGGGTGACTAATATGGAGAGAAGTGAACTGGACACTTTTATTAACTTTGTTGACTCCTTCCACCCATCCATTAGGTTCACCTACCAAATTTCTGAACTCTCTGTCAATTTTCTTGATATCACTGTTACTCTCCAGAAAAACTGCCTCCTCACTTCAGCCTACTTTAAACCCACAGACAGCCACTGTTATCTTCTCTACCCTTCCTCTCATCCCAAAACTTGTAAGGACTCCATTCCCTTCTCTCAACTTCTTCGACTCCGTAGACTATGTCAATCTCAGGAGGACTTTTGGGAAAAGGCTTTGGAAATGGTGGAGTTTTTTAGACAAAGGTCATATCCTGAAGCCACGCTCCAACATGCGCTTCAGCGGGTCAAAAACTTCACTCGTGCCGACGCCTTTTTACCACGCACCCGTGATACCAACCAAAGGAGCAAGCTTGTTCTCACTTATCATCCACACAACATCAAAGCCAAAGAAATATTTATGAAGAACCGTACTATCCTCCTTGCGGACCCTGAGACAAGCAACATTTTCTCCACCCCACCCCTAATTGTATTTAGGAGGGACAGAAACCTACGTGATCTTCTGGTTCGTACCCGCCTCCCAACATCCCCCCCGCATCTGGGTACTGTACCATGTGGCCGACCTCGGTGTAAGACATGTCCTTTTGTTTTGCAAGCCGAACAGATAAACTTCCCTAAGGGGCTATTTATGATTAAGGATGGTTTCACCTGCGCTAGCCGCAACGTTGTCTACACCATTGTGTGTAAGCGCTGTCCTTTGAAATACATAGGAGAGACGGGACGATCTTTGTCGTGCCGAATGTCTGAACATATTAGGGCGATTACACAAGATAAACAGTGCCCCGTCTCCCGTCACTTCAATGGACGCGACCATATGGGTGTCAAGGACCTGGCAGTCACTGCTATTGTCTCGTGCACAAACACACCCACGAGAGTCCAGATTGAAAACAGATTAATAGACAGTCACGGTACTATTGCACCACATGGGATGAATATGGTCTTTTCTTTGTCCACCTAGGCGCTTGCCCCGCCCCCTCTCTGCTTTCCTATATATAATCGCTTTGTCATCTCTCAGTTTCACTTTTTCTTTGGATACTTCGGATTCCACCGCAGCTAAGTTCCTTCATTTTTCTTTTTTTATTTTTATTTTCGTTTTTTCTGTGTCTTGTATGTTCGTTGATAAAGGCTTTTTGCCGAAACGTTCGCTGTTTTGATACGTCCGGTCAGGCTCACCCATACCTTGTTTACGTCTTTCCCATTATTTCATCACCATTTGGTTCGGTTTAAATTCCTCGTGTGGCTAAGCAGACGTATCCATGATTGACAGTCTTTACCACAGCTTTAGCATATGAATTATGTTCTTCACAATGTTTTGGACCTTCATCTAGCTCTACTCTCCGTTTAATTCTTCCATTCTTCGCTCCTCGGTTGCTGTGGTGCCCTCTTTGAAAACTGGGCGATACGTATGTCGGTCGGTGACCTGTCTGCTTTTTTCCAGATTCTAGTTCTCCTACAGAAGTTCCATGGGGATACGACCAGGGCTCTATCTTTTCACATGGCCTAGGCATCTTTCACTAATGATTGAGAACATGCTTTCGATATTGGCACGCATCAGTACCTCACAATTTCGCTATTTATCTTGCCATTTAATAGCTTCCACATGAGATGCCTGCTTTGTATGCTTATTATTTATATTTATTTATTAGGTTTATATTTGTATGTGACAATTTAAGTTAAAACATTTGCTTCTAATGTGCATACATTTTGTGCTGAGAGGTCTCTTGGGATTGCAACTTTCTGTTGGTCAGAAATATACATATGAAGAATTTTATTTTCTAACTCTAAGAATATGTTTATGTAATATATAAATCTCATTGAAAATAAACATACTATTAAAAAATGGTATTATTTAATTTACATTCTGCATTCACACGTTCCTCAAAGAAATAAATCCAACGTTTAATGGGATTGCATATTATGGAATAAAAATACACGCAGTCTTTATTACGCTGATATAACTTAAAGAACGAAAGTGATATGATTAAATTAAAATATAGATTATGTACAGATTTTTAAAAAAAATATGTTGTCCCTTTGCAGTTTCACAAAGCGATTTCATTTGTAATCCATTTTCCAATCAGACATTCATTTTTGTAAATTATAATATTAAGCCAGCTTTTCAACTAACCCATAAGCCTTTTCCTGTTTTTTCCCCTGAAAATAGGATAAATTTATTTGCACAGTATATTTTAGGTAGATCTATCGTTACAAACAGATATATGCACTGTCGGACAAAAACAAATTTGGTATCAAGGACTGAAAGGTGTTTTCATATTAAGTTCAAATTGATCTAAAATTAAAATAAGTTTTCAGTTTCATACATTTAAATTGGCTTATTAAGAAAAAATAATCAATTTTTTTTTTGTTTTTGTTTTCTTTTCTTTACTAAAGATATCAGTGACTGTTCATAAAAGGAAGAGAGATATTGACATATCATTGCTTTTAATTTCAAAGGATTAGAAGTTTATGATAAATAATTTGCTATAGCATTTTTACCAAATTTGCAAATGTATTTGCACGTTAACTAAATTAAACATAATTGAAATTTTTAAAAAAGAACTTTTCAAACATCGACACTAAAAAGCATATATATTAACGACACTACACTTAACTGAATTGTTAGGAAATGTTTGCATGGCGATTCCGCCTCAAATCGTCAATAACTGCTTATCCCGAAAAGCCAACCAAAATAATATAACTGTTTTAAAATGAAATGTATTTTCTATCCATCCTTCGCAGTCGTGGGCACTAATTGCTTTTTTTTCTTAAACATATACGTTTTTATTCCCAAATCGATTATTATTGATCTCGACAAAAAAGACAAATATATCCTTATCGAGTATATTAGAAATGAAAAGGTGTTTTCAACTCTACATTTTTCACTGAATTAGCACTAGGATCCATAACAAACATTTTTCGCTAATATTGCTAATATGAGACTGGCGCCCCGATAGTCACGGGCTCGAATCCATGGGAAGCCAGGGACCCGTTGCCGGGGCCTAGGGCCTCCCCGAGTTCCATCCAGCTTCAAATGGGTGAAAACCGGCGGGGTAAAGCGTGGAACCCTCAGCCGAGGCATGTGACCGCTGAATCACTTGCAGATGGTCTTGGCTGACCAAAGGCTACGGAAGCAAATCCAGAAAATACAGCAGGCTGAAGTCGGAGACCACGGCCAATTGGCGCAAAACTCGTTTCACGCGAAACTCAATATTCAATATTGAGAACGAAGAAGAAGATATATAAACATAATTTTATGCATTAGCTATTGTGTATATGAAGGGATCTTAACTAAAATTTTGCTGCGAAAACTTTATAGCCCATATTAAAAAACCATAGGGAACTGAACTTATAATTTTTTTCGTATATGTTTAAGACATTTTCCTCATTCAATGTTTTGCAAACTTGCGGAATGTATCCATGTTGGAACTGAACTACCATAAACATGTTTTCGAAATTGACATCTTGCAGAGAATTGGCCCAAGGGCAACTACATACTATTTTTTCTTACATTTGGCATCCTTCCGTATCGCGAGACAATGGTACATCACCGTTGGGTTGGGTAGCATTTTATCGAGTGGCTGTGCAGTCCTATCCTTAAGTGACAATCTTTACCACAATTTTTACACACGATTTCTGTGCTTCCATTCTTCGCTCCTCGGCTACTATGACGCCCTCTTTGACAACTGTGCGTCATGTAGATCGGTCTTTTGCCTTACACTCCCAGTCACTTGTATGTATTTTGACTGCTTTCATGTCCCTTTGACAGGCATCTTTAAATCGCAAGTGTGGGCGTCCTGTTTTCCTCTTTCCTGAAGCAAGTTCACCATATAGGAGATCCTTCGGGATTCGGCCGGGGCTCATTCTTTTGACTAGTCCTAGCCACCCCAGGCGTCTTTCACTGAGAATTGACAACATATTTGCACGTTTTAGGACCTCACTATTAGACACTTTGTCTTGACATTTAATACCAAGTATTCAACGCAGGCATCTAAAATGGAAGCTGTTAAGCTTGCGCTATTGTGATGTATAAGTGGTCCATTACCCGCTTCCATTTACTCCCATGTACTGATAACACAGGCACGATAGACGCACATTTTGGTTTTCTCCGTTAGCTTGTTGTTTTGCCAGACCCGCTTATTTATTTTAGCCATTGTTGCAGCTGCCTTGCAAATACTGCTGTTTATTTCTTCTTCAATGGACAGTGTATTGGAGACCTTGGATCCCAAGTAGGTGAAGATGTCCACAACCTCCAAGTTTTCATTATCGATATTTATGGTAGGAGGAGGTCAAGTGTCTTGTGCCATGACGTTTTTCTTTTTCAAGCTGATTTGCAGACTAAATTTTTTGCAAGCATTGGAGAAGCTTGACACGAGTTGTTGCAAACCGGTTTCTGCATGTGTTGTTAGTGCAACATCATCCTCAAATTGTAGCTCTCGAATTCGGACATCCGTCGTTTTGGTCTTGCCTCGTAGGCGGGCAGTGTTGAAAAGTCCTCCATCAGCTCTGGTGTGTAACCAGATTCCCTCACTGCTACCCTTGAATGCGTATCGAAGAAGTACAGAGAAGAATATTGCGAAAAGTGTTGGTGCGAGTACACAATTTTGTTTAAATCCGTTGCTGACTGGAAAGGCCTCTGACTAAGCTTCATCGAAAAGCACTGTACCAAAGTATATTTTCATGGAACTGTGAGGGGGACAGCCGACTTTGCCAGTATTTGGAATAGCCCGTTGCGACCGACGAAGTCGAGGGCTTTTGTAAGGCCAAAAAAGGCAATGTAGTGGCAACTGCTGCTCTCTGCATTTTTCCTGGAGCTGTCATATGGAGAACACCATGTCTAATGTAGACCGACAAGACCGGAAATCGAACTGAGATTCTGGATAGACACGGGATGCTAGACTCTGTAAACGTTTTAGTATAACATGGGCAAAGGCCATTCCTACAATACTAAGGAGTGAAATGCCCCGATATTGATTGCAATCACTCCTATCACCTTTGTTTTTATATAGTGTCACTATATTTGCATCCTTTAGGTCTTGGGGATGTAGCCCTGTTTCCAGCAGAGGGACATACTCTCGTGCAATGGTTGGAGTAAATCAGATTTGCCACTCTTTAGCACCTGTTGTGGTGTTCCATCATTCCCAGGCGCTTTTCATAAGCTAGGCTGTCCATTGCTTTGCTCAGCTCCTCCTGTGTGGGCACGATATCAAGTTCTTTCATGAGTTGCATATCTGTGAAGCCATCTAGATCAGTGCTGGAGACCGTGGTAACTGTTAATAAAATTCCAGATAATGCTCAACTCACCGTTTTAGCTGTGCTGCCTGGTCTTGAATAATTTCTCCAGTTTTGGACTTTCCTGGAGCAACTTTTGACATCAAGGGGCCAGTTGCCTTTTGATGTTTTCGTACATGACTTTTGCATTACCCATGTCTGCAGCTGATTGTACACTGGAGCAGAGCTTAAGCCAGCAGGTATTGACACATTTACGTGCCATCTTTTGGGCAATTGACTTGGCTGTTTCTAAGGTGTAGACTTTTCCTTGTAAGCCATAAGAGCTGCCCTTTTTGGTTTAGTGGCAGGTTTCATCTCGTCCCAATGCTCATCAATCCAGTAAGTGTTTTTGTGAGATGTTGTGCAAAAGGCTTGTATTGCGGATGTATAGATTGTGTCTCTCGGATGCGTCCATTTGGGGACGTCTTTTGAGAGACTTTCCATCACCTTGTATGTGAACAGCTGCGTTATCGCGGGAACTTTCATGACGGAGGTATTAATGCGTGGACTTCCCTTTTTCTTGGTGTAGTACGAGCTTTTCCTTATATTCGTACTTTGCTGGCGAAAAGGGAGTGATCCATGTCACAGTTGGCACTATGATAGCTGCGAATGAGTAGGACGCTAGCTAGTTGTGCACGCCTGGTGATAAATAGGTCCAGCTGGTGCCATTATTGCTATCGAGGGTGTCTCCAAGAAAATGTTGGTCTCACACAAGCCTCGTGAGCAGCACAATTTCAGAAGCCTTTGTCCATTTTCAATTAACTATCCTCTTCCAAAGAGTCCAAGGCAGGTGAGCCAGAATCTAACATTAACATCTCTTAAGAGATAGATTGCCTCGTCTTTGTATATTTTGGCTATTGCCTAGTGTAACGCTCCATAAAACTGTTTTTTCTCTTCCGGAGTTGAATAGAGTGTTGTGGCATATACACTAAGAATGTTTACTAATAATGTTTGCTGGGCCCGCAGCTGTTCTGAGTCTTGGAGTTGACGGGTATTCAATAGATGGTAGAAGAGTGTTGTTAACAACGAAACCTAAATCATGCTGTACATGTTTGTCTTTTGGTCATCCTTGCCAGAAGAAGGTGTAATTGGCCTCTTTGTCTGAGAACCTGGCCTCCTGAAGGCATGTTCTTTCAATATTTAGCCTTTTAAGTTCTTTATCAATTATTTCTGTCTTCCGTGTGTTGTTTATGGACTGCAGATCATCAGTGATGCCGGGAGACATAGTCCTCACGTTCCAGCTAGCGATTCGAAGAGTTGGAGTCTTCTTTTTTCTTTTTTGTATATCTTGGTTCAGGGCTTAGTGGCCCATATGTTGAGTGGTTAAATTTCCACGCACGCAGTGGAGAAGGCAATGAAAGGATTGCAATTATTTGACTGATTGCTGCCCAGTTTGAGGCGGGTGGTAGATATCCAGTGAGACATTGGTAGTCTCTCCCACCGTCGGAAGCAGCCCCTTGCTCTACGTTAATTGAGCTTTGGCTTATAACCGGTAACTGCTGATTCCCGTGTTTTGTCGACACCTTGCGGCGACGCTGAAGTGTCCTCTCCAGAGTTGATGCAAGCCTGGTTGGGTATTATGGAGAATTACCTGCTGCCCATACAGCATACCCTCCTCTCCACGTCAGTGGTGTAACGACTTGCATCGATGCAGCTTGGCTGACATTGGCGTCGCAGGAGCTGCCAGTATGTACATAAGACCGCCTGTAGGTGCTCCATTTCCTAATTTTCTTTCTGGTATAGCCGCAAGGCAGTGAAGGACTTTGTATTCGGAGTTTCCTTCTCCTATATGAACTACCAACCAAGATTTTAACCAGCAGCATCTACCCGTATGGGTGCCAGCATCATGATTCGAACCCATGACCAATTTTTTATTTTATTTTAGAATTTCGGTGCCGTAATGCACAATAATTTTGACCACAGTTAGTAATTATACATACGGCAATTAATTATAATTTAGAAATACAACACAAAGATAACCTAATACAACCCTCAAATAGACATAAAGACAAAAACACCTTTCTTATTCCATATGCTAGAACAAACACATACAAGTTTTCTTTCTTTCCGTCCGGTATTCGGGCGAGGAATAGGTTGCCTGAAAAAACTATTAAAACAAAGCCACAGCTTTATCATCTTTTAAAACTCTAGTAAGAATACAGGACTAAACACAAACCATAGAAATACGTAGGACACAATAATCTTCTCTGCAGAAGGAGCGTCTGTAACATATAAGATAAGATATTTAAAAAACATTGTTTTTAACTATTTAACAATTACAAAATTTAAATTCATTGACATTATATTGAACTAGATTCTGCTTATTTTTAAATATATCCCCTAACAATAGTACGTGCTTTAAATTTAATTAAATTAGGGCTGCGGAAATTACCGATTAATTTCTCGATTAATCGGTAAATTATTTTATCGATTAAAATTGTTTTAATCGATAAAATAGTGATTAAAATTAAAGAAATATTTTAAAAAATATTTTCGATTTTTTCATAATATTAGTTTTTTGTGTTTTTTTCACGTACAAACTTCTCGGTTTGTATCGGTCGGAAAGTGTAACTTTAAAATAACCTGTTTTATAAGGACAATGATATTTTTTAAAAAATTAAAAATTAATTAACAATAACAAAACTTAAATTCATAGACAATATATTTAAATATATTTTACGACAATATTATACCTATTAAATTAAATTAAACATTTAAGTTATTTGCATTTTAAAAAATAACATAAAATGGCACTAAATGGCACAACCTAGTGAAAAAAAGTGATTATGAGGACTTATAAAAAAAATTATGACTTTTAAACCACTTGGGATAAAAAGATGATGTTTATCTTTTTGTTAATCATCCAACGATTTCTATATTGCTGTAGACTATTACTTTTATATTTTAAAATTATTTAGAAATTTTCATTCAAGTGCCTCAACTTTATTGCGTAATTTAACTTATTGTCATTGTCAACTATGTTTTAAAAATAACTTAATAAAAATATTAATTGCCTGTTTTTATTACTTCCCTTGAAATGTTCAGTTTAATGACGTCATACATCTTTATTTCCAGCTTTAACAAAATTATCGATTAATTAATCGGTAATTTTTCAAAAGTTAACGATTAAATTTTATTTAATCGATAACATCCCTAATATATATATATTTACATATATTGATTATTTTTTGTGCGCTGCTTACAAAAATTAATAGCGTCACGCTACAGACGATAAGGAGAGAGAGAGAGAGAGAGAGAAAGAGAATGACAAGTCTGGGAAGTTAATCTAATCATTAACATCAACGCGCCCTAATTTGACAATAAAGACTTTTTTAAAATAACTACAACACATGAAATAAGTATTGGAAAAGATACGATACTGATTATAACTCTTTGAAGTAAGAGAGAGAGTGTGAGAAAGAGAGTTCGTCATAGAGAGAGTGAGAGACGGAGCGAGAAAACAGTGCAATAGTGGAAAGGAAGAAATGTAGAGATCGACAGAGAGATAAACATAAATATACAGAGACGCAAGGGGAGACAAATGAAAGAGAGAGAGAGAGAGAGCGGGAGAGCTATCTGTAGAAAAGTAGAGATATTTATTGAGAAAACAGGAATTTAGTATATCAATTTTATTTATAATTTTGTTTACTATACTATTCTGAATATTGTAAAGGGGGCAGCGGCAGTCAATTTAAAGTTCATGGCAGACAACCAGATGTCAAAGATGTTTGGTGTGACAAGAAAGATAAATCAAGTCCTTTATACGGTAATAATTAGTTGATATAATTTTGATTGATGTTTATAATAGAATGGAAAATGTTCTTGTATAATTTCCTGCCGAATAGATATAAAGAGTAATAAATGTGTTAGGAAGGCTTGGATAACTTTATTATTGTCTTATCTATACTAAGGAAATAAAAGTCATTATTATTGACCCAATCATCATTAATTCTCCAAATTCTCTAGTAGATAGAGCATGAACAGTTGTTACCTTGCATTACGCGTCGATAATTGGTGAAAAATTTCCCACCCCATGGGTGCCAGGGGCCCAAATATATTTTCCCCCTTAAATTAGTTGAACAAAATCAATTGATAGATTTTCTCCAACTTCCCGCTTTGGTAGATTAATGAAACTTTGGGAAGTTGTTGAGTACCATCTCACACAAGCCAATTAAAATTCAGTCGCTGGGGGCCCCAAATGTAAACTTGTTTTCCATTTATAAGCTCTCTATAAACTGACACAAAAGTCATTCTCCAACTTCTCGTGTAGTTTGAACTATGAACTTTGGGAAGTTAATAGAATTTGTTAAAAGGTCCATATATTTTTATCGTGTTGTTTAACGCGCATATAGTGAACATCTTTAACGCGCAGCATGCGAGTCGAAAGATTCCGCTGTATTGTTCGTTTGTCTTTTAGTGTACTGAAATAAACAAATACTTTACACCTTGGGACAACCTCAAGCCTTTTAAATGTGTTAAATTCTCTCGTTACGATTTGAATAGTGCACACATTAATGTTTATGAAAGTTTAAATGCTCAAAATAAGGCTTTAAAGTTTATGATAAATCAAGTTGAATGCCTACAACGCTTGACAGATAACAAATGACACTTTAACAAACCAAGCCTTACAATCACTAACATAATTGAAAAAACTCTGAAACCATATAATGATTGCGACGGCAACAATCGATGATATGCGAAAGATGTAAAAAGGAGGCGCGTCAAACGTAGTAGACTTTCTGATGCAGTAAAAACCTGTGGTTCCCAAGCTTTGTAGTCCTATTACAAACTTTCAAGGATCAATAATAATGAGCGCACCGAATTTTTTTTTAAATTCTAACATAGAGATGGGCAAGCTACGGTCCACGGGTCAAATGGGGCTAGTCAAATGACCCTTAGTCATGTTTATGTGGCGATCTTATGTCATGTTAATTTTCTTTGCTAAGAATATTTTATATATTTTTGAAAATGTATACCGAGGATTTTAATCATATCCTTAGATATATAATCATATTTATTGCCTTAGAATTGTTACTCATTAATTATAAAAAATACCTATTCGAAACTACATTTCAACTCAACCATTTTTGTTGCTTGTTTATAATTTACATTTCGAACAGATTTGAAAATGTGTCATTTTAAAGAAAATTGACGTTTATTTAACTATTATTGCTAGAAAAGAAGTAAGCTTTCATCACACTTTTACAGTTATTCAACGCTCCCCCAATCCTAAATTAACCGTTGCCTTCACCGCTCTCTGGAACACTTCATCGCCACAAGTGGGCGGGAGCGCCAACTTTGTATATCACGTAGCTAGATGGAAACAACTCGTGACGCAGCAGCAAAATACTCGCAGCCAAATCCTCGTGTTAATAGAGACACGTCGTTATCACTAAATACATGGGGGCAAATCCAAATATAAATAGAACAGCTGTTTCTACATTCGATCTAAAGGAAAACACAATCTTTGGCTCAAAAAAGCAGATTTTACATGTACGTACAACACATAAATACTGTATACATTTGAAAAATGTAATCATTTAATCTAAAGACTTTGAATGTGAAGATTGAAAATCTTTTACGTGAAAGACTAGTCTTTCACTGATCTTATTATTCACTTCAATATAACCTCATGTTCTGCTATCTTGAATATGGTTATTATGTTTATGTACCTAAAGTTGACGCTTTCAGCAAGATAGGAGACTAATTTAAGTGAACTTGGTCAAGTTGTGATTTACCATCAACATACACAAGACGTAATGCTATGAAAACATTATATTGACAACCAGACTTATTCATCACATTAACTTGCAATCCAAAATGGACTGATATTACTGAAGTTCTCCTACACCACGTCAAAGACCTCAAGATCTTCTCGAACGCCTAAGCCAAATATTTCATCTTAAAATTCGCAAAAGAATGGATTTGCTGACGAAAAATAACATGTTCGACTGTAAAACTTGCTATAACTAAGCATAGAGGGGCGAAATAGAGGACTGCCATGTACACATTCTGTTTTGGCTAAAGGATTAAATTAGGCCAGCTGTCATCGATCAAGTAATCCGAGTTGAAATTCCCGATCAACAGACTTGCCATGCTCTATACGCATTGGTGAAATCCACCATGATTAACAGCCCACGTAGATCATTATAATAGTTCACCCTAAATTATGAACAGAACTTGCAGTAAAAGGTTATAGCGTCCCTTCATTTCACAGATCTCATACCGAAGTGAATGTTTATTTAAATTTCCACCAGGTAATGGAGCCCATATAACTTATATCTATGGAAAACATATTGACAACACATGGATGATTCCATATAATCCTTTGCGTTTTCGCTTCGTCAATGCTAAAATAAAATTTAAATTTTGTAACTCAGATAAATCGATCACAAAAATATGCAGGTACGTTAACAATTAAAATACCAGCCTGTATTTGCAATACACAAACGATATTATGGAATGGTTCGATGCGAAGCTTGGCGTTGCATCAGTATATTTGAAGAAGAATGGCGCACTTTTCCTTTTCCCATTCACGAACTCTACACTCCGTTTCTTCATCGTGACGTAAATCATGACAACGTGCAAACATTAATTTTACAGAAAGTAATGATGTCTGTAAAGTACGCAATACACAACAGATAAGGCTTTTTATTTTCGTTTCACCTTTGCAGATGCAATGTTTTGTGAAAAAAAAAAATATTTTAATAAAATTTCGTCATATGTTTTGTGGAAAATAAACCTGTTTTCTTTTGAGAGTATTTGGAAAGATATGCCAATACAAACAGTAGTGAAAAGAGCTACTGTGCTTGGATTGATCTACACTTTGCACTCGAAAAACTCTGAATGCCACCATTTGTGCATTGAACTCAACAAAATCAAAGATCCAATGTCTTTTAATTGTCTGAGAACAGTTGGGGATGTAATAAATCCAACAAATAAGTTTGCAAGCAAACCGCTGGTTTTTTACACGACGATATCAAATTTGATGAGAAACTACAGGAAGCCGCACTTTCTCGGTCACCTCAACAGATCCGTGAAGTATTAGCTGTCATGTTGGTATTCTTTCAAATGCAAAAATTCAATAAGTCTATTAAAAAAATAACAACTTAAATACACCAACGCGGAAAATGTTTGGAGACTGACTGAAAAAGATCATAAGGGGAAAATAAGTAAAATGGTGGTTATATTTGAATTATAATAAGTGTCAATAATTGTTCGAAAACTATATGATTGTGATTGGAGCTGTATATCTAAAACATTAAAGTCAACCTTCACTTTCGCGTCAGGAGTTACGTGAAATTCCTAGTTTTTGATAGGCACAAATTACAAACCCTCACAGTTTTCCAACAATGAGATGTCACTAAGCAGTAACCAAAAGACAGTTAATGAGCAAGTGACGAGGATTTTTGTCTCGGGTACTAGCATGGCGTTTATCCTTGATGCTCAAAGATCAACTGCTAACAATTTATTATAAACATTCTTTATGCATAATTACCAGGGGAAGGTTACTTTAACATATATGTGACCTCTTCTGGCTTCGCTTAGACTTTTCTTTACTGTGACAAGCGGATTATTTAGCTTTTAAGCTGTCTCTAAACCTCAGCCATATTGAATCAACATTATTTAATATTAGAGCGGGGAAAATGGCTGAAGAACTACAACATTGTCAGCATATTGCACAGGTTTAAATTAACAATAGCGTTTAGAATGGGCTGTCGAGGATTTAGACAGGACCATCCAAGATATCTGAAACACCAATTCAGTTTTGGGAGGCTCTAAAATGTTGTTAGCTGGAGACTTCCAGCAAATCATAACAATCGTGGACAGGGGAATACGCGCTGACAGAGTTCAGCAATGTATAAGGTATTTATAGCTTTGGCCCCAAAATCAATGTTGTTACTTGCCGAAATAACAAAAGGGTTTATTTTAATGGCGATGGTAAGAAATGGCACCTTCATTCATGACTCTCGTAAATATATATTCCTTCAAATATCTGTTTCTTCTTGAATACCTTGAAAATCCTTCTTCAAAAAGTTCAAGTTAGGCTTAAAAAATCGCCACGATTGTGACATTGGGTGGCTATGTGAAAGGGCGATCTAGACACCAAGGAACGTTAAGACTACGTATTTAAATCACATTTTAATAATAGAGCTACTTTCAGAGGCAACAACATATTAGTATGTAGATTAAGTTGTGATACGCAATGTACAATACTGTAGATTTAGTTTACTCTCTAAATCTTCTAGGAACTTCTAAGCAAAATATAATTTTGAAGATTGTGACAACAAAAATGTTGCTTAGAAACTTAAAGCCACAGAAACCTTTCTACTTTATGTCTCATGTCTGCACAAGAATGTAATTTGGGCAACTAATTTTTCAGTCCATTGCTCAGGGGAGAGAGATTTTATTTCCTGCATGTTTTTTAAGCTTCCGTATATCCTATTTCAATTTAAAAGTCCTCAATATCCATAACGGTTCTGCTTCTCAATGAAAATACACAAGGATAAGATACATACCTTAAAAATTTTGGCTTTGATTTTGCGAAGAGTTACTTCTCCAAAAGACTACCTCTTGTTGTGTGCTCAAGAAAAAGCTCAGCAAACATCTAGGCAATATTACAATCAGAAGGCCGAACTGAATAAGGGAAATACAAGGAGATTTTGAATAGATTATTATGCTAATTTAAATTTGTTTAAAACAAACACGTTAAAAAAATTATTACTTTATATATTTTATTAACGAGTCATAACTTAAAGTATGTTAATTATAATAAGCATCGCACGACAATATAAAAATCCAAAAATGTAGTTGTGTCTCGTATATAAGGATTTATATTAAAAACTAATATAAATATTATAAAATAATATACATAATAAGAAATTACAAAAATCCGCCTACTAAATTTTAGCTCAATTTGATCACGGGTGAAGGTCATAAAAACATGTTTAATTTAGTGCGCACTGCGAGACAGACTAGAACTTAATAGCATTGACATTACATATCGTGAATATATTTTGAAAAATATATCGTCAATGTAATACGCACATCAAATTTTTTTCGACAATCAGGGCATCAAACGTTCAAGCAGATGCAACTAGTTAATAGAAAATATTTTTAAAATACTTACTTCTTAATAAGTAAAAAAATGAAAGTTGTGTGTCTCCGCTATGCAGCGCGGGCTTTTTGCTAGTTGAAAAATAACATAAATTTATTGTATCTTAATTAGAATATTTCAAACAAGAAGTCAAAGAAGAAGATGAAACAGATGACAGCCTTAAATATGACACAGGGCACAGCAAGGAAGAATCTCAATCAGTGAAAAAACATCTATCAGACCTTTTTTGTGGTAAATACAAACAGATCTTAATGTATAACTGTACAATAATTCTATTTCAACAACCATTTATTGGTGTGTACAGCAGTCTATATCCAATTCTCTATGTCGATTTTAAGATTTTCGACTACATATCATATATACATGTTTTCATATTTTTTAAAAATTTTATTTTCATAACCTTGTTGTCGTAAGGGCTTTACTATTTCCATAAGAACTTTCTGGGGGCTTTGTTGACTTAGTGGCCTTTTTAGCACCAGTCGCTCATCAACAAGTTTTTAGTGTGTTTTAACGTGAGATAAATGTACTATTGACTTTGCTATTTAACCACCAATGAGTATTGTCTCATACATTTTGTCAGCAATTAATTGTTGAATTTATTTAAATTAAATGTAGACTTATAGAAATGTTGATGAATAGGGATAGATAAAAATACGTAGGTGTAATATATGGATTAAAATGTACTTTATTTGATGACCTTGTTAGGTACACATGAAACCCTGGTGTCAGAAAGAGAAGAAGAAGATCTACAAAAACTTCTCGTTGAGTGTAAGAAGAATCCAGGTCACAAACAGTTTGTACCTGTAAACGATTTTAAAATCAGTCACCTGCCTCAAGGTTACCATGACAACCTCCTAGTTGATTACATCAAAGCTGTAGCTGACCTCACTCTCAGGGTAGATGTTACAATTACCAGTAAAGAAAGACCAAATTTTTGGCCAAACACCAAACAACCATATCCATTTTATGACAAGAGAGGAAGTGACGTCATGAGACTAGGGACTGGGATGGTGAGGTATGTAAACATTAAATACAACAAGGGAACTTGTCCATGTCACAAGTGTCATCACTCGGACACAGCCAGCAAAAATTGGGGGGAGTTAGTGATGTGCACGGCCAGACAAGTGGTGTTTGATGACCTTGAAGCGAGACACACAACGTGTAGATTATCCTTTGATAAACAAAAAAGTCCACCGGTCATTCTTGATGGCTGGACGGTGTTTGGTGCAAACATTGAGGAAGACTGGTGTAGGTTGAAATGTGTGACATGTGACGTAGTTTTACTGAATAACCTGGACAAGATGTGGAGACACTGGTTTAATCTAAGGTACACAGTAAACATCAAATACAAGAGATGTGGAGACAAGTTGACATTTATAGTATCATATCCACATGGATGTGGTAAACAGATCTCTGTAGGACACTGGATAGACAGGTACAAGGTGAGTGATGGTAAGACCAAGTACACGTACACAACATGTACTTGTCCAGGCAGTAGTGGGGCTTACGTCCACCCAATGGGGTATGATGTTGGCTGGATTTATCACCCCCATGTCCATAGTGGGGTCAACTCTGAGGGAAGAAATTTTAGTTGCACTGGCCGGGACTTGGGGTAATATAGAATATGGAAGCACTGTTATAATATTTTATATACTTTATACAAACTTGTTTCTACTTTAAATTTTTATAATAGATAACACAGTGTACCATTCCCCATGTACACTACCACACCACGCCCCATGAGCACCCTCAGATCAGTGGCGACGGCAGCCTACCTCCATCACTCCCATTTCATGTACTTATTATTTATAACTATATAAACTAAGGGCGGCAAACTTACCTCGAAATATGTAATCTCTGGAAGAGACAAATACAATTTATAATAAGCTATTAAAAATTATTTATCTTTCTTCGCATATTTCTTTGTAGGAATTTGAATCAACTGCTAATATTTGTAAAAGAAAACTCCTATATAACACCCATATGGATACCAATATTCGTTATGCACACTACCTAACTAAATATCATCTAATGTAAAAAGACATATTACTAGGTGCGTAACGGATTTAGTATCGGGCGAATTCGGAATCCTCTATTTTGACAATTCCGGCTCCGACAGGATTTACATTTTTTGAACCGGGTACACCCTATCTATTATACACAGGTATTTTTAATGGATCTCTAATACTTTATTGTAGTTTAATTTAAAAATGTGTATAAACGATTACTTCTTCTAATTGATAACGCCACATGTGCTAACCCAACTTAATGTTTGGCATCCATACTTGAAAGAGTCAATCTTAATTATTGATAACATGTTTTTGTATTTTTTTAAAATTTCTGTTTGATTTTCTTGTTGGGCTGGAGCGTGGTTTCTTTTCTTTAAGTAATTACCTATAGAAACTATGTTTATACAAACTTAGTCAAAAGTTGTATTAGACATCAATACATCTAATTTTCCTCCCTAACAGTACGCTTTATGCACAGCCTCACGTACAACATAGGCATCTCTATCTCAAACACTTATTAATATTGTAATATATAACTTTCAAATTTCATGTTATCTTTTAATAGTTTGAATTTGTTTAAATTTTGCCATTGATTTATTTTCAGTTAAAATTAGTATTGTTTTTATAAAGATACATTTTGGTTTATTATTATTAGTATTATTATTCTTTTTGTATACCATTTTTGAAGATCTTTGTATAATTCAATAACATAAAATAAATCTATAAAAATTAAATATGTCGATTTCGTCTATCAGTAATATACTTGTTTGCTTGTTTTCTTCGGATAATGATAGGTGTATTTACAACAACAAAATGTTGGTTGATATGAAAACATTTGGGTTCTGGGAGTATAAGTTTCTTTGTGGTGTGCTTTATTGTGATGTGTCGGAGTGTGCGTATTAAATGTAAAATCGTTGTCGAAACAGTTTGTTCTGTAACATCAGTGTTGACAATACTGTACTGTGATTTTATTTTCAGTTTCAGGAAATCAAATAGATTTTTTATGTACCATCAGCTCACAGATGAATGTGGTGTGACAAGAAATGAACGAACTTATAAATGTGGGGATCTAGCATGGGGATTAAGAAGAACATACAAAATCATGTGAATCTGTAATTGCGTTTAATAATTTTACACCATACGGATAAATTCAAAACCATATGTGGGTCGGCTAGTTATAAAAACAAGCATTAAATTTAAATACAATCCAGAAAAGTAAATAAATGGAGAAGAAAATGATATTGAATTACTTATCATTTAATTTTTCTCTGGTTAGGTTGATTTACAGGCCCTTAAGACGTGTTAGTACAGCAACGCTCCTGATGTGTAATATTAGGAAAATACCTCTGCACTTAAGACACATCTTTTTAAAATTTATTTTCAAAATTAATAAAACAACATTTCTTTAAATGATTAACGTAGCTGATGTATTGAGTATAGCGTATTGTCATTTATGTAGTTAAAATGATATGAATGTTTCTTTTTATTGTTATATGTATTTTTATTTCCATGTAAAGCGCTGTGAGCCTGGCTCCATG
The DNA here is from genome assembly GCA_002072015.1 of Radix auricularia. Taxonomy (NCBI): domain Eukaryota; kingdom Metazoa; phylum Mollusca; class Gastropoda; family Lymnaeidae; genus Radix; species Radix auricularia. The sequence continues at coordinate 97,312 of MUZC01004415.1, read as the reverse complement.
CTGGGATACAGCGCTATATAAATTACCATTTTATTTTTATTATTATTATTATTTAATCACAGCTGCAGAAATCATAGTGCATAGTCACATCTAAAGCAACTTTAGGATTTAGTGCTATATCAATCTTAGGATTTAGTCACACTAGGGCTGTCAATATTGTTGAAACTTACCTGCCCGGGTACCCGTCAAAACTTTGAACGGGTACCCGGGTTACCCGTTCGAAAGGCCTCAAAATTTTTTATAATATGCCCACTATTACTACATTAGCCTTTTACTGCTTTGTTTATTGTGTAAATGCAAATTTTGATGTAATGAGTGAACGATTGTAAAATGATGACCCTGAAATACTACCTTAGTACAGTGGTGTAAAAACAGTGAGCAAAGGGGTGCTAAGGTTTTTTGAGCGGGGGAGGGGTATGCTAATCGTATGATGACATGGCGGGTTATTTTTTCTAGTTCATAGCTGTAGCTGACAACTGTTTAAATTTAAACTTTTCAGGACTTGCCCTTACTTAGTGGACCCATCCTTTTATAATACAGTAAAAATATTCAATTATTCAAATATGAAATAAAAAATATAAAAAATAAAATTTAACCTCCCCCCCCCCCCGAACATAGCAGGTGTTTATTTCTTTTAAAGTATGGTGGGGATAAAATTGGAGACATATGTTAAGGGAGGGGGGTAGATAAAATAAATTGGTGCGTCTCAATCGCAACGATGAGCGGCGTATTTCAAAGCCAAGGTTATTTCTAGCCAATCCTAGTTATCACTCTTGTGTCCTATTTTGTGTCATACTGAGTAGACATACCCACCCCCACCATGTGTTTTTGTTTTTATAGTGAAAATCATTCAACATATATCAAAATGTATTGAACTATTTTTTAAAAAGTGTTTGGTGGAGATGGGAGTGGAGACACGTGTGTGTCGGTTGGGGGGGGGGGGCATCGGCTTGCTCGATCGCTATCAATGCTGAGCGGCGTATTTCAAAGCCAATGCGAAGGTAATCTCTAGCCCTTCCTAGTTAAAAGTAGTTATTGGCCTTGTGTTCTAGTTCTAATTTCCTTACTTGAACAATTCAAGGAACTAAAACCTTTTTTGTTTTAAATAATTTTTGTTTCTTGTTCCTGGTAAAAATAAATATCAAAATACTTTGTAGTTTGTCGGGACCGTGTTTGGTTCCATTTAACACGTAAATATTTTAAAGCATTTTCATCTTAATACGCATTTCACCGTATTCATTTCAAACAAAAAGTTTTAATTTGATAAATAATTATTCGCGAGCCGAAATTTGAACACAGAAGAGCCAAAGTTTAAATACTGGTGGTAAAGATATTGCAGTAACATTTTCACGGGTACCCGGGCGCCATTTTACTACCCGGATAATTGCTCAGCAACGGGTAACCGGGACCCGTGTACCCGTTGACAGGCCTAGCCGGGGCGCCCCCTTTTTTTGGGCGCCTACGACGCCAACCATTTTTTAAAGACCAACTAACTTGTCCTTTTTTATAAATACGAATTATTAAACTTTATGAAATGTACGCAAAGTATTTAATAATAATAATAGGGGTTGTATTTTGCGCACCGATGCACACCAAACAATGACGTCATCATATTAAATATTTTTACAGCGCTCATCAAAACATGATTTTTCAACTAAACTAACTGCTGTAGACTGTCGTAGATCACTCCTCAGCGTTACAGATCCAGTGACTTGGACTATTATATTATTTATAGGGGTTGTATTTTGCGTACCGTTGCACACCAACCAATGACGTCATCATATTAAATATTTTTACAGCGCTCATCAACACACAATTTTTCAACTAAACTAACTGCTGTAGACTGTCGTACATCGATCCTCAGCGTTACAGATCCAGTGAGTGACTTGGACTATTATATTATTTATGCTTTGATATAACACTTTGTAAATGAGACTAAGCAGAATTTCCAGTTTTTAATTTGCACTTTTTTTCTATCGCATGCATAACTTGACTTATTTTTAAAAACAAATTACTTGAGAATATTGTTATTTATTAAAAATGTCTTTAAGACATGGGAATTAGCTTAATTAAAAAACTTCAATTGCACGTTTTTTTTTTGTTTTTTTTTTTTTCTTTTTTTTTCCTTGAAAATTTCAGTTTAATGATGATGTACATCTTTATTTTAAATTTAATAAAAATTATTGCTTAATTAAATGGTTATTTTTCCAAAAGGTAACCATTAAATTTAAAATAATCGCTAACAGCCATATATATATATTCTTTATGCGGTATAAGAAGCACTAGAGTGAACATTGGAGGGAGGCGAAAAGATATAAACACATGCCTTTTTTGTGTTAATATATCTTAAAATAAAAGTACAATTATTAACTAGTATTTTATTTAGTGAGCCCTTATCCTTTATTTCATTTTTAAAAAACTTTTTTTTTGCAATGTTTTAAGTTTAGAAGTAGTATATTATATTTGCGGAACAATCATGTATAGCAGCATTTGTTTTGTATAATAATTTGTTCATATGAAGGAAGAGAAATTACTTATCCCGACATTAACATTTAAAGAGAACATTTTCTTTCAAAAAATGTTTGCAAAATGTGTCGGCCAGACACTGTTAAAATTTATTTGATACTACACTATATCATTGCATAATAAATAATTTTTATTAAGATTTATTTTGAAATTTATACTTTAAATCTAAGAAATTTAGCTCAGGAAAAAGAATATCAACATTTTCCTATGTGTATATATTGTAATAAAACCTTTAAAATTATACATCACGATAGACCTACCATAACGGGAGACTACAACTGACAAATTCAATTTTTGATCATCTATCATTTTAATTATTAGAAATATTTTGTAAACTACAATTAATAATACACCAAATATGACTTGGCGGTAAATTACATCTTTGTGATTTCAACATTGACAAATGTAAGAGAAAAAAAGTAACACTTAAGAACGTTTTCTTTTCCAAAGCTAACTTTTTATTTCATAATTTTAATAGGACGTACAATTTTGCTAATAAATTTTAATCAAAGTATATACATTTTTTTTTTAAATGTCGATTACCTGTTAGTCTATTTTATTTAAAAATATAAATTTTATTTTAAACATTGCTGGTTTTTACATATAATTTCTAAAATGTAAAATTATAATTAGATTTTTTGCTCTTACTTTACGTTATTTACGGGTTGTTTCTTTAACTGGCTACATATAGGTGCTAAATAGGTAACTTTCATGTTAGATGTGTCTCAATTTAACTCATTATTAAAAAAAGAGATAAAGAATTGTTGATATTATTTGTGAATCTTATTGATTAAGCTGTGTACATAGTGTGTCTATTTCTAAGTTTTTATTTGGATAAATCAGCCGACACAAATGTCCATAGTTTAATAAGGAAAAAAAAAATATTGATTAGATTAACTGTTATAAATATCTTTCTCATTTTGTTTGGTTACTTGAAAATAAAGTTTACTTAGAGCACAGATCCTAAACATGTTTAATAATAAAAATATTTTAATTGATGTTTAAGTAATGATCTACTGTACTGTTTTGTTCTGTTTGAATATTTATCTTATCTCATCTATTACAGACGCTCCTTTTATATGGAATATTTTTGCATCTCACGTTTATCTATTGTTTGTGTCTAGTCCTTAACTCTTATTAGAGTTTAAATGATAATAAAGTTTTGGCTTTCCTGGTTTCTTCAGGCAAACCGTTCCACGCCCGAATTCCAGACGAGAAGAGGGAAAACTTAAATGCTTTCGTTCTTGCATAAAGAATATGGAAGGTGTTTTTTATCATTATGTCAATCTGAGGGTTGTATTAAGTTTCCTCTGTGTTTAAATTTCTAAATTAGACTTAATCGCTTTATGTAAAATAAATAATTTACTCTTGGTTCTTCTATCCTCTAGTGTTTCAAGGTATAATGATTTAACTAATGGTGTTATTGTTGTCAATTTTGAATATTCTCAGTAATGAATCTGGCAGCTCTATTTTGGATTTGTTCTAGCTCGTCAATGTTTTCCTTGGTGGATGGGTCCCATACAAATGATGCACATTCTAGTATTGGTTTCACCAGGGTGAGGTAGCATTTTAGTTTTATATCTTTAATACATTTGTAAAAGTTTCGTTTTATAAAACCTAAGGTTTTGTTTAATTTGAAAAAACTTCATTGACATAAGGATTTTATTATAGGTTCTCATAGTTTCTCATTTATTATGACTCATAAGTATTTTGCATCTTTAGTTTGGAATTGTTCTTTTCCGTGAATTAAATATTTTAAATTTCTTTGTTTCTTAGCAATTAATACTTTTCTGTGTAAAGACATACTCCAGTTAGTTTCCCCATTTTGTTAATTAATCTAAGTCTTTTTGTAAAATGTTGTTATCTTGCTCTGATTTAATTGTTCTATAAATTATACAATCATTTGCAAATAACATAACTTTTTTCCTGTTGAGATAGTGTTGGTAAATCATTTATATAAATTTTTTAGCACTCATTGAGTATTAACGGGCGCCATTCTCCTCATAAACACTTAAAACATCCACTATGTAGCATTGCTGATGGCATTTCAAAGAAACAAAATGACCTTCTGTGAGTGAGACTATGGTAGCATTTAAAAAATTGGGGTTCTAATTGTTTTTTTTTTTTTACATTTCTGGAACATCATATGGGGAAAAAAATGATCGTGTCCAGAAACCATTGCAGGTTCATATTAGGAATTTGAAGGAAGCAGTATCTAATCTTGAATCGCTGGAGCAAGAAAATTCCTTATAATTTTTGCCAGGTTCCATTAGACAATGGAAGCATAAGATGCATAACTTACAGATCGAGTTTGGCAGAAGAATTAGACGACATCGGAGGATGCCTTGAAAATGAGCAAGAAATGCTAATTTTCTGCAGAAGACAAAAGTGCACGTGCTATGAACAGCGTAATTCATAACTCCAACAGGAACTATCAATTCTTTTTTACGCCTAAAAACATAAACACCAAATTTAGATTTTTACTTGACGTCAAAACTGTTCTCGCTTCGACAAACGTCGATACACTTCGTTAAAATTGTTTACATCGTGGAAATTTATAAGACACTGTCATTAATGGCCACTAATTGTGTGTTTAAATCGAAGACTGCAAAATGTTTCTCAGTACCGCGACTGAAGATCTAAAAGAAACTACTTTCGTATTTCCGAGTCTTCACGTTTCATATCAAATGTTTCTAAGTAGTGCTTGTACTGTTAATTTTTTTCTAAATAAATCGAAAAAAAATTGATTAATCTATTCATTTCAATCAATAATAACTTTAAAATGCATATTTAGATGCCGTTTAGTCAAGATTCATTATTTCGTGAAATTAGTTAGGTTGAGGTAATTTCATGGCTCTCAATTTTTTTTATATAAAACATCAAATTCGCTATGATTTGAAAGAAATAAGTAGGAAAAACCTTTTTTCTTTTCGCATGTATGTCTACATCAATAATAATTATATGCGAGAAAAGTATAAAAGTATAAAAAAATACAAATTATATTATAATAAGCGGGAAAAAATGTTTTCTTAAATTTTAATCCAATTGTAATCGATTAAATTAATTTTAATCGATTAAATATTGATTGATTAATTGTTTTATTAATTGTTAAATTTCTCAGCAATACTTCTAACTATTGCTGTTTCAATTGCAAGCTGTGAGCGTTCCTTCAGCAAACCGAAATTGTGTGTGTGTCTTATTTACGTGCTGTAATGGAACACGACAATCTTAGTGATATTGCACTCCCTAGCATCGAAACAAAAACATGCAATTTTGACAACTTGATTGATGGGTTTGCGACAATCATATTAAAGAGGCTCAATTTATTTTAGACTATGTCTATTCGAGCCATGTATAATTAGTAGACAATATAAATTTTAAAAAATAATTATTTGTTTATAATCCTATAGAGTTTACTTGTCTGTATTCAATTTTATTAAAATACCAGAAGCTTCGGAAACGAACCATTTAAACCCTAAAATTTCAAAATTTTATTGGGGCTCATTATGCCCCCAAATTTTGTCAGTCCAGGATAGGTCGCAGACTTTGTGTCACGTCCCCGATTGTATATGACACTAGAACGCTACTGTTATCCCGCCCCCTCCCTGAAGCCACGTGTAAGCGAGTAAAGTTCTTGGTTTTAGGAACAGTGCGAAAAAGAACAAATAAACAAAAAAAAAAAAAGATCAACATGAACATTGGCATAGCTAGGTACAACGCTGATATGTAAGAACAAGTTGTTGATTTTATTTTTCAATCTGGCTTTTAAAGAGTATTTATCATTACAACACAGAATTTCTAGAAATGTCTTAAATTTTATAGGTATACATGGACGATGAACATAATTAATAGCAAATCTCTAGTCTTGTGTAGTCATATAATTAGTGCTTTTAATATTTATGAGCATTGCCTCAATGATTAATAAAGTATTTTTAGTAACATACAATCTTAAACGATTATACACTTCTTCAATAATGAAATTTGAAACATGTCTGAAATATTTATCTATTTCATTTTTCCGATATAAAGCAAGATAGAGATTTTAAATGTACAATAATAGCTTGAAATTGTTTCATATTAAATATCTTAACACATTTATACAGCCAATCTTATCATAATACGTAAAATTATAATTAATTCTACCTTGGAAATACAACACAAAAATAAATTAATACAAGTATAATAATAGACATAGGAATAAACAGCCTTTTCTTATTCAGAATGCACGAAAAAAAACCACCTTAAAATTGTAAATCATTCTGCCTGTCTGGAGTTGGTTACCAAATCCAAACATGGAAATCAACACTCTATCAACTATTAAAACTCTAAAACAAAATACAACTTTTATTTTCACCAACTATTCCTAATGCATTAATCACATACGAAAAACCATTTCCATATGTATTAAAAATAAATTTAATAAAATTGTAATATAAAATAGTCCTCAAGTAGTTTTTTGTTGTTAAAAATATCAAAGTTAATCATTGGATATTTAATTTAATCGTCATCTTTTGAAAAATGTAAGCATGTGTTACCATCAAGGCCTAAAATTTCAAGAGAAGTAACACAAAATGTAATTAACTTTAAAAAATGTATTAAGTTATTTCCCCCGTCTCATATTTTGAAAAATGTTCACTGCTCAAGAATGTTGTACCATATTCCTCAGCTATACATATCCCGTGGTCTGGGATAGTATATTGTTTATTACTATTTTTTTTTCAAAAATTGAAAAAAAATTAATACATATTTTCTGAAAATTGAATAGAAATTGTACCGAATAAAATTGTATTAGTCGATATGTAAACGCTGTAATTTTTCACGATTAATAGAGAAATTAATCGTTAATTTTCGCAGACCTAATACATATATATGTATATATAGAAAGAGAGACAGAGAGAGACAGAGAGAGAGAGAGAGACAGAGAGAGATAGAGAGAGACAGAGAGAGAGAGAGAGAAGGAGTAGTAGATAGGTACATTCTAAAATTTAACTTAACACTGGCTAATCTTTCCTACTTATTAAAGATAAAATAAAGCTTGGGGTAGTAAACCAGTTTGATGTAATATGACATGATTTTTGGCTGGAAGATTTTAATGCAGTATTATCAGACTTCTTTGATTTGTTTATAGTGTTAGCCTTTCCACTAAATTATCTTCTTTCTATCAGACACGGAAACATTATTTATCTTTTTGCTACCTTAAATATTTCTCTCTCTCCCTCTCTCCTTCTCTCTCTCTCTCTCTCTCTTCCTTTCTTTCTATATATATATATATATA
>MUZC01004415.1:41207-89377 GCA_002072015.1 Radix auricularia | reverse complement strand
CCCCCCACACACACACAAAAACAACAACAAAAAAGACTAATGACACTTTCATTTCCTTCCTATTATATATTTTTTTCTGAATTTGAAAGTTCAATAGCTTAAAGAATTCATTATACTATGATTATACTTCCTAAATCGAGGTAAAGACTTGTATGATTTTTTCTTATATATTTAACGTTCTGAATATCAACTAACCTAGAAAATATCCACTGCAAGAAATGCCTTCGTCATTTACATCACAATGAGTGTGGTAACCTTTATGATCTAGTCTATTAAATAGGATGACTGGCGCTCCAGCACTTCCTGGGCATGTACTAGTTGTGTAACTATAAGCCGTTCTTTCGGCATTAATCACTTTCCTATGGATCCAGTTTCCAATAGAAATGTGTGTTGGAAATCCGTGAGGATGCGATGTCATAATGCACAGCTTATTTTCATGTTCAAAACTCCAGTAAGTTTTAATTAGTTTGCTTCTCAAAATCTCTGCTTTTTTCAAAACTGTTATTATCCTGTCTAGAAAGTAGTTATCACATGAAATTAGTTTAATCACGCAACGGTCAGCATCCACATCTGATTCTACCAAAGAAAATTCCTCTAAAGAAAAAAATCGAGATCCAAAGTTTGTATAGAAAAACCTACATTTTAAATGCCGAACTTCAATCTTATCACTCAATACGGAACAAGAGGTTATGACAAAGAGTTCAACCCATTTTGTGCTAGGGGTGTCTGAATGTCGGCAATCCTTACACTTGCATTCACAAGAAGTGTTTAATTGAAGACTGTGTACGTATGCACTTCCGGTTCTCTCGTCACTGCAGGCCTGTAAGTCGTAGAATGGAAAGTGTTGATCAGTACCTGGCCAGAATTGTTGTCTGTATTTACTGGTCATTTTAACAGTGACGTGAACTGTTATCTCACACACAGCTTTGATATACTCAACAATGTCATTGTTCTCGTACTCTTTTGGGAGATGGCTGGTTCTTATTTCATGGCATGGTATAAAATCACCATGAGATAATCTATTTTTACACGCTTTTTGAAAAGAAAAAGAAAGTGTTAGTCTTTTTGAAAGCCTATTATAATAATTTACACTCTATTTAAGTGTCTGATTTAAGAGGAAATTATTTTTTTTTATTGCCAGGTGAAAGAATGTAAAATAAATTAAAATCAAATGTTTGGTCAAAATGTTAAAATAATTTGTGTATGACAGTAGTGGAAAAAAAGTATGTATTGTTTTTTTGTTTTTTTTGTGTGTGCGTTTAAAATAATACATCTATTTACGATGTATCAATCACGAAATGTACGTACCACCAAACAACTTCAAAGACTTTGATTTGCTTTCTTGATAACATGAATTTTCTCTTCATTATGCAAGTAATTACATATAATTAGTTTAAGCAGTAACACCTATATTACACTTTACATCAGTAAATACATTTAACTATTGCATTACATAATTGTAAATCGTAATTTAGAAAGAAATATAAACATTCAAAGTCTAAACTTTTTAGTTCATCTGTTAAGTTTAACACTTTAATCCTAATTTGAACAAGCAAAAATTAAGGAAAGCTAAATTTTCACCACAGATACTAAAAGGAGGAAAACGTATAAACTATCCGCTTCAAATGATGTACGAAATCAATGGAGAAGAATACTTTAAGAAATATTTATTCTGTTTTAATTTTATAATTTATAAGATTGAAAAAAGTACAACAACAAAAAAAAACAAAAAAACCTTCATTTATCGAGTTTGGAATAAAATATTTTGGTGATGTTTTTTTTTTTAAATATTTTTTTCCCATTTCGTTTTTTTACTTCACAAAGCAGTTCCATATAATTCATTTATAATCACTTTCATTCTAATTTTTGATTTATACCTTGCTACTTTAAAACATTTCAGTTCATTATTGTCTCTTAAAAATATTTAAATAAACGTTTGTTTAATGTAATGAGTAAAAATAGCATACCTAAAAAATATTTTTTAAGTAGATAATCAGCTTTGGGTCTTCTCAATGGGTCCTTTTCAAACATAACTTCTAGAAGCTCTTTTAAAGCTTCCGAACATTTATCTTGGGCATCATCAGCAGGAGAAGGATTTTCCCCGGTCAATTTAAATATAACCATTTGTTCTTCGGGTAGATCAATAAATGGATGAGATCTTGTTATCATTTGCACGACAGTACATCCAGTACTCCTAAAATAGTAAAAACAAAACTGCAAGTTTTAAAATGATTTAATTATATACATATTTAAAAAAAAAAAGTTTTTATACATGAATTTCATTTCGTATGATCTTGTTTAAACATATTTTAAGGGAACGTGCAAATTTAAAGCATAATTAAAATCTAAGCAAAATTGTGTTTAAACAAAGGACGCTGGGCATTGCGTGAAACTCTCGTAGCCGTGTACTTTGAACGTTGAGTTACTTGCCAACATGGTCTGTTTGCAAGTATCTTCTGTATATTTGTATAGGTAATATAAGAAAAAAATGTTTTTTCATTTATTATTATTATTATTTAAAATATTTGTATTAGTCCATAATACTTTTTTCAAAAAAATTAATTTCAGCTTTATGAATTTTTATTTCATACTAGCTGAAATACCCGGTTTATCACGGGTTGATATTAGGTATCCAATTTTGTATGCCACCTATTATGACCCAGATCAATAATTGGATCCATTTCTTTGTAAAATTCCTTGCTCCCAAAATGATTCCACATTACTTTCAGTTTACTTACCCTATTTTAACCATGTTGTATAACAGGATCCCATTCGTAAATTAATTACCGTTCCCCTATAACATACATATCATTTATTGGGATCACATAGCTCATTATTTTTATCCATTGCAAAAAATGGTCACGTTTTATGTTAGACCCCTTTGCCCTCATATCATTCCATACTTCGTTTGAGATTTCATGCCCAAGTATGAACCTGTTGTTATAGCATAAAAGCCTAGCACTTTATCAGTGCGTATGATATTTACTTTAATATATTGGAAAATGTTTCCAGTAACTTTAATACATTCCAATCGGATCGCTTTCTGATTAGCGGTACTATCAACTTTTGATCTACTTTCTTGGTGCCATTTCAACTACAGAGACAAATGATTCAATATGGTATTAAAAATTATAGTCATTGTGCCAAGGGAGAAGTACTAAAATATCATAAATATTGGTAAAGTAAAAATACAAACTAATCTATGACTTATAATACGTTTTAATATTGTAAAAAAGAGACTCAAAAGTAGTAGATTTATTTTTAAAAATATTTTTCGTATTTCAACTTTTGCTAATAAACACACAATCTTATTATGCGTCGGAAAAATTTAAATGTGTATATCAGAAAAAAAAATTAAGTGCGTACATACACACTAATTGATAATTTTCGATAGATTTAAAAATTCAAATTATATTTTAAGTATTGCGCTACAAACATAGTTTGATGGTATCACATAAACATTTTTAAAGCCAAAGTCATTCACTCACTCACTGGATGTAACCGTAATGCTAAGACGTAACTGCTTGAGCTTATATTTTAACACAGGGTCTTCATCAGGAGGTGTTCAAAATTAATATAAATTAACGATTATATTTTAAATAGTACAACAGTACATAGTCGTTAAAAAAGCGTGGGGTGTATCTCGCGTAAAAAAAATATTATATGACGTCATTGTTTTTAACTTATTTTTAAATTTTGGAAAAGGCAACGATTTGAGATTTATAATTTAAAAATTCTTTTTGTACATTTCAGGAAAATTAATATTTCGTATTTATCAAACAAGGATAAGTTACTTAAGGTATTGAAAAAAGTGGGCGCCGTAGCCGCCCTACAACCCCTAGTAGCTAAATATTATCCCGTTGATACCATTTTTATTAGAATCCCTATCCCTATTTTGATGCCATATCTTTATCCGATTACATAATCTATAAGGATGGCGTACTTTAATATACTCCATTAGCTTAGCACTATCTTTTGCATAATGGGATCTAATTTTCAATCTTATTCCATCAATCCCGTTGCATGATGGAATCAAATGCTTTGTCAAAATCATTACCCCTAGATGATCCCTATCCTCGATTGCAAATCTTATTTTTGTTTGTTTAATTTACAACAGTATGACCCAATAACATTATGGGACCTCGTTCCATGTAATATCCCATTCTGATTTCTCTCACATTATAGCTAAAACATTATTCATTTAAGATATAAAAATAAGGGCCTAACGGAAAACTATTAAATTGAATCCAATTACAATCATTTTAAAATTAAAGACAGCAGTTTTTTAAATATTTTATATCTTACCCAAATCGAGAGATTTAATAAGACTAATTTTACTTTTAAAGTTTGGCAAATATGGGGGTTGTTAATATTTTAAAACATGTCCCTTTAAAACAGGCCAAAAATAACAGAGATCCTACAATTTTCAAATTAACAATATTCTTACTATTTTAATAAATCATCAAATATGTTACACTGTCCTGTTCTCTCGTTTTGGTAAGCCGTAAACAATGTTTTGTTTAGCGTCTACACTGTATGTTTCTATTATTTTCAAAGTGGTAACTCTCACTGTTCTGGAGTCTCTGAAGCCCTTAATGTCCTATATCTTTCTTGCTTCATCTGCAGGTGGCATCTCATTCAATTTTGGAAATAATTTTTTAAATTTTTAAATAATTTTTTTTTCATTTCTAATTCCAATAAAAATGCACACATTTTGTATCTTATGTATTAATAACGTATTTGATATCGGTAGGGTTATGAAAAAAATGTATTTTTAAAACTGTATAAGTTAAAAAGCTAGATAAGACGATAATGGGCTTCACGATCTTAATGCAGCAGTCCATGTTCACATTGAAGTCACACTTGACTTAGAATTCTCATGCGATTTTGGAAACCTATTTTTAAAAAATATTTCATTGTAATTCCAATAAAAAAGCATCAATTTTTTTACATTATCGTATACGTAAAGTATCTGAAATTGGAATACATATATTTAAAAAGTATTTTTAAAAATGTGTATGTCAAAATTTTGATAAAACGATTGTAGAAAGTACGATTTTGCTGCACTGTGCTAATCATGTAGTGTTTTGTAACACTAAAGTAGCACTTTACGTTTCTCCAGCAAGTTTGGTTATCTTTAAAAAATGCCTATTTATAATTTTTCAAAGTTTAGTCCTGAAGAGAACAGAGGAACGTAGTTGTTCTTTGAAGTCCATTACAAATTTTTGTTCCAAATTGAAATAAATTCAAAATTAAATAATGCATAAAAATATTTTTTTAAAAATTGTGTGCCGTAAACAATGATTTCAGGCGTTATCTAAACATTTTAAAACAAGTTTAAGGGGTTAAAATTTAGTTTTTAAAAATAAAATTAAGTTAAAAGCTAACTATTGGGTTTCTATTTGCAGAAGTATCAAAAACGGAATTACTAAGAATGATAACTCTTGGTTCATTAAAATAATTTTGAATACTTGCAATCGATTTTAACCGCAATTTATTTTTATTTTTATTTTTAAGGTGTCCCTGCCATAGACGTGACAGATAAAAAGTCTAAAGAAAAAACCTCTAAATTTTGACCAGGATAATGATGCAAATATGTGCCAAGTTTCGTCGAGAAACATTAATCCATGTAAAAACGTGTGCTTGATAGTGAAAATGTGACCGATCGTACTTAAACAAACACACCAACAATGCTTTAAATATATATATATATATAGTTATATATATATAATATAATATATATATAATATNAAAAAATGTAAACTTAATATTAGTTTTGAACTTAGTCAACTGAGGAATTTTTTAAAAACAAATTATTAATTTGCAAATGTTTAAAAAATATATAATTAAGACTACGTACAGTTTGATAGAAAATAATTATAAGCTGTATGTGCAATTCGAATACAAATAATGTTACTTTTGTCAAGTTATAATATATTTTACCAAATATCAACTACCACGCTATAGGGATCAGATTTGAACATCTCTGGAGCCATCCATCGTGTGGTTCCAACACTTTTAGTTACGGCCAGAGATATCTCCTTAAGTATCTTAGAAATACCAAAATCAGCAAGTTTTATGTTGAATTTGAATTTGTCTTCCAATAAAACATTTCCACCTGCACGTTAAATAAGAGTAATATTAATTAATGTTACACATTAACTTAGGAGAAACTCAGTTGACATAAGGACATTTTTTTATAAAGTGTCATTTGTTAACAAATTGTGTTTTATATCCTAACACTTCATTGGTTACTTAGTATTAGTTTATATGTTAAGTAATATCTTTAAAAAAAAACAAGATGTTATTATGTCCAGTGATTGTCTACCCACGTATTTAACGAAAGTTTATGATTTCATTTTTCTATTCCTTTTTTTTAAGGGGCGACTTTGGCTAGACCTTGTAATATTGTGGAGAAATTTTAGCGAACCCTTTCGGCTGTTATCCATATGAATGATGCCTTTTGGTTATTTTTAATAACACGCATCTGTATACGTACATTAATCTATTGTTTGGGTACACCGCTGCTTCAGCTTACCAGATCAGAGCCATAGTAAAATTAATTGTTTTTCTATTTGTTTTTGTCTTTTTTTTCTATTGCCCTTTTGGGCTCTGCATTGAACAGACAATTTTTGTTTCTCTTTTTTGTTACAACGATCTTACAGCTCCATGACCTTTAACATATTAAACGAAATATCATCAGTTATCCGATCGTCGATGAAAAATTGAATGATATAAATTAGGACTGTTATTAATTAATTTAAAGCAAATCGTTAACTTTTGAAAAATTACCGAATAATTAATCGATAATTTTGATTAAAGCTAAAAATAAAATACATGACGTCATTAAACTGGAATTTTCAAGGGAAGTAATAAAAACAATCAATTGCAGTACTTTGATTTAAATATAAGTAGTTCAATATAATGTTAATGAATTTAAAGTTTGTTGCTTATTAAATAAAAAACAATGTCTTATTTTTTATATAATTTTTCTAAAAAATAAAAGTTTACACTTTAAAAAACCTGTTTTTGTTAATGGTGAAGTTTGTACGTAACATAGTAAAATATCATTAATTATTAATTATTTTTTTTTTTTTAAAAACCAACTGCATCTCATCTGGACACACGTTATTTTCCTCTGATCGTTATTTTATCCAGCAATAGCCATTCAAGTGATAAAATATTTTGCTGATTAATCGAGAAATTAATCGTCAATTTTCGCAGCCCTAATATAAATATGTAGCATCTATATATCATTACACATATTGACCTAAATTTGTAGTTTAAAACCAAAATTCTGTATGCTTTATGAACTACTTTTAATATTAAAAAAAATATCGTTTAGTTATCATTACATTTCTCAAATAAAAACAGGTACCTCAGAGCTTTTTTAAAATTTAAATTTTAATTTATTATTATTATTATTATTATTATTTATTTATTATTTTTTTTTGTTTGTTATTTTTATACAATTTTAATTTATTTTAAGTAAAATACATATTTTACTAATTTTGTTCGTCTAAATGTTCGATTTTGCACGTAGTGATATAGGTAAATTAATTTTTTTTCCTCCAAATTTTATGTTTGGTAGGAATTTATCAGCTTAATTTTTTTTCACGTAAAACTCAATAAAATTTACTTTGGTCAACTTCGAAGTTTAGGAGTCTCATCAATAATTTAATTTTGTTACGTTGAGACTCCAAGAAGTTACTAGAATTTATTTATTTATTTTTTATGCTTAAGAATAAATTAAATGCAAAAAAGACTCGTTATATTTAACTTATAATATCACTAGTATTTGTAAATCTCCTACTACTACAAATTTAATAACAATGATGATAATACAAATAAGATACAAAACAGTAAATTCGAATATAAAAATACAAGTTATAAATAAAAACAATCAACTTTATAAGAATTAAGAGAATACATTTTAGCGTGTGCAATAAATGTTTTTTTAAAAAACTGTTCTTTCTCTTTTAGCTATAAAAAGTATTCAAGTTTTTTCTCGATTCTAAGCTTTAATAAAAAAATTAAAATGTCAAAATAGTTAAATTGTGTTTCAATATTATAAACAAATAATTATGTGACAGCAGAAATAACTTACATCTGTATTAATGAACCAATACATTTTTAGACGTTGCAGCGAATGCTTTCATCAGTACAAAGAAATAAACATACGTATTTGTATTAAAATAAACTTACTTATCATCAATTATACCATAGGAAATGTAGAAATTTATTCTTTTAATTTATCATAACCAACTACAAAGTTTCCTTGGAATATAAGTAACCAAGTTGAAGCATTTTATGTGTTGAGCCTGGTTAAAGTTGCTCTGAAACAGTTTCTATTTAATGTTCATTATCATTTAATGTATGTACCTTTAATATCCCTATGCATTATTCTCTTCATATGCAAATATTCCAATCCCTCCAGAATTTGTCTGGTAATATCCCAGACTTCATTCTCTGACAAGTCAGGATTTTCTTTTATTTCCAGGTAGCTTTCAATGGAACCCTTTGAATAATATTTTTTTTAAAAAGGAAAGAAAACGATAACTACTATTTAGCAGATATTTCAACAGCTGTAAGTATCCGAGGTTTTTATTTAAAAAAAATAAAATGCATGTTTCTGCAAACGTATTTACAAAACTAAATTCAAACATAATTAAATTTATGCTCCTTACCATTGGCACTTTCTCCATAAAAAGTGATAGGACGTTTTCTGTTTCACAAAAACCATAATATTTGACAATCCTGTAATGTGTGAGCTGGGCAAGGACTGAAATTTCTTTCTCATAAGCTTCCTAAGTAGATATTGTATATTTGTTTTTAATTAGTAACAATTTTTATCTAATTTCATAAATATTAATTTTCTTCATTCATTAGAAGAAAAAAAATCAGATTACAGCATTTACTTTTTGTTTTACGTCCTTCTGTGATGATATGAAGACTTGTTTTACCGCAAGCTCTCCTTCAATGCTGTTAGCATCGATTATCACATCGTAAACCCTACCAAAGCCACCGCCACCAATGTAATTTCCACGAGTCCAGTTTTTTGGTGCATGTAAGCCATCTGAAAAAGCGCCAACGCCAAAAAATATAAAGTTTAATGTTAATCCACTCAAGCAAACTACATCTATTGTTTGAATTTTTAATAAATAATTTAACCTATTAATTCAAATTACCATTACGTGTCAAAAGATGATAAGAATTACAACTTCTTTTTGATTCTTTGAAATAAATACTTTCCTCCCACAACGCTGACAAATCATTAGTATTATATCAATATTGTACCACCTTTATGAAGTTAGCTTTCTAATTAATATTTTGGCCTAATTCTTGCGTCTGTAAATCAATTTAAACCACATTCCAGTTCATATTTAAAGGTTCAAGTTTATGCAATAAGTTATAAGTTTACTGAAATTTTTAAATTGTATATTTCAGTGAATGTTGTTAAACACTATGAAATTTATAGTAGTATTAATAATAACAATATTTATCAGCATATTAATTAAAAATTTCCCACACGCAGCTTGAAAAGAGGCACACAAAATAATAATTATTATTATATAAATAACAGCTAATTCTCTCTGACAAAGAAATAATTTTCATTGAAAATTTGAATCAAACATAAACATTGGGGGGTGTACAGAGTGAGATTTTAGCCGAGTACCAAGTAGTGGCGGCTATATGTTGCCAATACCGAGTACCGATACCAAGTACTTGAAGAAGTATTGTATGTATGGCATCTGTCCGTCTATGAAAGACGATAATTTCATCTTTATTATTTGCAGGTCTTGGTGTTGCTGATGAGACCAATTCTTGAGTAACAGTCTCTTCTGCATGTTGCACACACGAATGCAGTGGCATAGTGTAGCCTGTCCTTTCTCCTCACTCTTTTCCCAACTGCTTATTCCATAGTTTTCTCCTCTGCTGTTAGTGATACTTCTTTCACTGTAGCCCACTACATGATCCTATCCTCAGCCAGGTTTTCCCAGTTTTGTAAGTAAATGTTGGCTACTTTCATGTCTCTCCTGCATATTTCCGTGTATCTGAAACATGGACTACCAACCGACCTTTTCCTTTTCGCAATCTCTCTGTATAGAACATTTTTAGGTATGCGACCAGTTTGATTCTCTTAACGTTTCCAAGCCAACGGAGCTGCCTTTGGCTTAGTAAGGCTTGAATGCTGCTCATGCTTGCAAGGACCTCTGTGTTGGGGACTTTCTCTTGCTATTTGATGTCATGGATGCAGCGCAGGCACCTGAGATGGAAGCTATTGAAGAAGTGGTAACCTGCTATTCATAAGATGTGTACCGGATTCAGTCTCCGGCTCCAGCAGGTCATAAACGCGACCATTTTTACAAAGCCGGGTCCCACTGTGGCTCCGGTAAAAAAAATATTTTATAAATGCGGCCAAATCTGGCTTACCGGTTTTGTGCTAAAATATATTTATAAATATAATAGCTCCGGCAAATCCGGATATTTTTACAAATCTGGTTCCGGCTTCGGATCTAGACGGATTTACTTCATAAATGCGGTCGATTCCGGTTCCAGCAGGATTTCTAAAATTTGAATCCGGCACACCTCTATAAATAACCTACATTTTGTGACCTCAATTCCACAGTTTGCGTCACATATTGTATCCCTACTTTTAATAATGACTTTATTTTCTGCATCTATACTATAAATAAAAATGTTATTTCTATATTTTTAAAAATATACTTTATTTATAACTCATTTAAATATGTACAATTTGTAAAAAAAAAATTTTTAAAGAGAAGTTTCTGATTTACAATTTTCCAGATTATGACCTGCGTTTGATAAGGGACAAAGCAAATTCGCCTACATAAATAAAATCCAAATAAAATTATGAACTGGTTCTAAAGCTTCAAGCTACGTAATACCTAAGCGGCTGATTAACGAGTTCTTCTGAGAATACGAATATCTACCGATATCGAGTAGCCGACGGATTTTCACTTAAGTCCTACTTGAAATGGACTAAAAAATGAACAATGTTTTATCGGTGACTATCAATTTACCCGCGCTTCGCTGCGGAAATTTCGATTTCAGTTAGCGTTTAGAACCCGCGTAACACTAATTCAAAACACCTATTGATTTTAATATGAATAAGGATGGATATACTAAATATATTAAATTCAATCGTTCAGGCTCCTACATACACAAGAACTTGGAGATTTAAAGATGCGTCATTTTTATACAACTTATATTGGGAAAAAACCTATGTTTCAGCAATAGTCCCCCTAGTGAGAGGTGATTTAAATGTTTTTTTCTTCTAACCATCGCGGGGGGAGGGGGCTACTCAACAACTTACCGAAGTTTCAAGCTTCTACATACACGAAAAGTTAGAGAATTAGTGTTGAATTATAGATTTTCAATTTTTATAGAGCTTATATAAGGAAAACATGTTTTTCGGCGCCCTGCCCCACATGAGCGAGATTTTTAAAATTAAAATTCTTTTTCGCAAATTCTTGTAGTAAGAGGGTACCCAAAAACTTCATAAAGTTTCATGCTTCTAGCTACACGGCAAGTTTGAGAATTATTAATGAGTCGGTTTTTAATGTAAGAAAAATTATTTTTGGGGCCTCCCGGTCCCCCATGAGAGGGAATTTTAACATTATTTTTGCCAATTTTTTAGAGAGTGTGTGCACAAAATATTTCCAGAAATTCGTACTTCTACCTATACGGGAAATAAAAAAAAGTGGTGATTTTCAATTTTTATAGAGCCCATGTAAGAAAAAAAATTTTTTTGGCCCCCCCGCACCACATGGGCGAGATTTTTTAAATTTCGATTCATCATACTCTACAAACATTTTATTGACAGAAAACATATGTAATAATATTTCATTAAATTTCTAATGTTGTAATTTAACTCTTTAGTAATTCATAAAAAAAAATGAAGCTTGAAAAAAAAATCCGTCAAATTAATTATTTTAGTAATTAATCTAGTTCTATAAATATTTTTATATACTTGCACTTGCAAGTATTTTGCAAAAGACTACTAAAATAAGTCGTAATATCGAATTTAATAAGAGAACGTTCATGCCATATTCAAAAGTAACTAAACATAAATTTTACTGACTTGCTATTGTTCAAACTATTTCGTACCATAAGCAACATAGTCGTAGCTGCATTTTATAGAGACCTACCTCCAAAAAACTGATTTTTTAAATCAGAATCAGTGCTATCAGTATCTTCGTCGATGATCATGACAGTTACGTTGTTGCCTTAAAAATATGCGAAGCAATGTAGTTATAGTAAAAACAAGTGAATTATATCAAGATACTGTTCAATTTGCATAGGTTATAAAGTATATCCATTATTTGAAACAATCTTTTAACAGCAATACAATAATGTACAGAAAGAGAAATGTTATATACAAAGCTATGTTTTCAATGATTTTCTAATGTTTAACAATATAAATAGAAATATATGCTCTTGCTAAGAGTTAGTTTAAATAAGAGTATCCTTTTGTGTCACTTTACTACGTTTTGATTCGTATGAAATCATTGACTTATTTAATCTATAGACTCTTGTGTAACTCCATAAAATTACTATATATGATATTTATATCATTGCAGTGTTTAGTTATCTGGTGTATAACTTAGTTTGCCTAATGGATCAAATAGTTTATATGATGGATATTTTATAATATTGCTTTTAAACTAAAAATCTTTATGTTTTTCAGTTAATTTGTCTAGTTAATAAATAAGTTTATCTGTTTTTGTCGGTGCATTTAATAGTGATTATTTTTCCAAATGTAAGTTCATTAGTAACTACATTAGTTCTCAGACGATGGGAAGATCTTTATTAGTGTCGATGGAATTTTCTTTAACTTTGCCTGACTCCTTGAAAAGTGAAAACTGTATTAATAAGGGAGTTGTTATAAGCTGATATTTAATCTCTTACCTTATATGCAGCAGGTTTAATTTAAGGAATTTTGTTCAAAAAACGCGTCACAAAAATATCAACTTCATAACAGAGATTGCATATACTGCCTTTTAACAATGTGTATTGAGGGAAATAGATCGCATTTGTCGATGCTTACAACTACCTAAGCAGTAACATCTCAAGTACAGTCTCCAATAAAAAAAAGAAGAATAATAAAATAGAATCTGCAACGCTAAAACCTCAATGCTCTGTTTCCATTAGAACTTTCTCGGGCTTGGTAGACCTTGGCGGTGCCAAACTCCTGTCCAGCTAAGCGGAGGACATTTTAGCGATAGTCATTTATCAATTTTTTGTTGTGGCTTTGCTTGGGCTCGATTCCACACCCTTCAGCTGGTGAGGCGGACGCACTGTTTATTTCGCTACCGTAAATATAAAAAGTATGAATTTTTTCAAATTATTTCATAATATACACCCTATAGTCGTAACTGTAAATTAAATAAAAACATACCTCCAAGTATCTCCTTTCTAAAATCAGAATTAGTGCTATCAGTACTTTCATCCATGTTCATTATTCTCAAAGCGTCACCTCAAAAATATGAGAAGCAATGTAGTTGAAGGGAGTACTAGAGAATCATATAAAGATATTTTTAAAAAAATATTTTCATTTGCTATAAATTATATCCATACTTTGAAACAATCTTTTAAAAGTTATACAGTTATGCACGGAACGATAAATGATTTACATCATAAATATACTCAATTTGCTACATTTTTTCGTCCCGTGCGTCACATTATGCGAGCGAAAGCCTTTTTTTTTTAAAAAATGAAAACATAGACGTATAAACGCATATGTTTGTTTCGCGATTAAAAGATTGTGGTTAGCGCCATAAAATATTGTAACGTAACGAAATTATTGGAGCTTATATTTATGTGTGAATAGGGAACGAAATAAAACGTGCAATAGTTTAGTTGATTTCGTCATTTTCATTGTAGCGCATTTTCTATCTTTTGGGAAATTCTTTTATAGATTTAAAATATCTGGCAACTCTTTACGACATTTAAAAAGTGACTGCTGCTGAACCATACCAGATAGAGGGTTCGAGTCTATTGCAAGCATGGTAAGGTCTCAAAAATATGCACCAGCCAACAAAAATTATAGAAAAGATTCAGTGGAATTCTTGCAAAAAAAACAAGAAAAAACAAAAAGACCTGGAAAATAATAGAAGTATTTTATCAATTTCTCGCGAACAATAAAATATATCGGATTGAAAAAAAACGCAAAACGTTAGCTCATAATATTAGAACATTTTTAGTCAAGGAACTTGTCAGGAATCTTCTTTCTTTCGACTCCCGTAATTTTAGCAACACTTTATAGATCGAAATTGTTGTGGNAAAATATTTTCATTTGCTATAAATTATATCCATACTTTGAAACAATCTTTTAAAAGTTATACAGTTATGCACGGAACGATAAATGATTTATATCATAAATATACTCAATTTGCTACATATTTTCGTCCCGTGCGTCACATTATGCGAGCGAAAGCCTTTTTTTTTTTTTTAAATGAAAACATAGACGTATAAACGCATATGCTTGTTTCGCGATTAAAAGATTGTGGTTAGCGGCATAAAATATTGTAACGTAACGAAATTATTGGAGCTTATATTTATGTGTGAATAGGGAACGAAATAAAACGTGCAATAGTTTAGTTGATTTCGTCATTTTCATTGTAGCGCATTTTCTATCTTTTGGGAAATTCTTTTATAGATTTAAAATATCTGGCAACTCTTTACGACATTTAAAAAGTGACTGCTGCTGAACCATACCAGATAGAGGGTTCTAGTCTATTGCAAGCATGGTAAGGTCTCAAAAATATGCACCAGCCAACAAAAATTATAGAAAAGATTCAGTGGAATTCTTGCAAAAAAAACAAGAAAAAACAAAAAGACCTGGAAAATAATAGAAGTATTTTATCAATTTCTCGCGAACAATAAAATATATCGGATTGAAAAAAAACGCAAAACGTTAGCTCATAATATTAGAACATTTTTAGTCAAGGAACTTGTCAGGAATCTTCTTTCTTTCGACTCCCGTAATTTTAGCAACACTTTATAGATCGAAATTGTTGTGGTTTAGTTTCAATTTTTTATTTCAAATTACTTTTAGTGTAATCTAGAAAGACGGTTATTGGGGTTTTCCCGTTTTATGAATATTTATGTTAGATTGTTGCGCGGTGCTAATTATATTTACACATTCATAATGTTATGTAGTCATATGGGATATGACGTCATTTTGTGTTTAATTTCAGCTCGATTGAACTTTTAATGTAATCTAAAATGATTTCCCTTTAATACAAAAAATGTGAAACGCTTTGTTGGAAATTGCGCTTAAATACTCATTGAAGTTTTTATTTATTGTTTTTTTTTTCCTTAAAAAATTATTTACTTTATCTCTATGCATACAATGCCAATATTAGTTATGTAATTCTAAATTTAAATTTCTATATAGAACAATAAAATCCATTATCCGTTTTAAAAGATTTACAGTTCATTTTATTTTGGTTGTCAAGTTTCGATGAGATTTGAAATACAAATCCCCCCGCCCCCTTTTTTTTTTTTAAAACTGCAAATGAATTAGTCTACTTATACTTCAGTTATGCGTTTGTTTTTGTTTTATACTCTACGAAGATGCATATTTGTATGTTGAAAATAATTAGATGCGCANCTCATTGAAGTTTTTATTTATTGTTTTTTTTTTCCTTAAAAAATTATTTACTTTATCTCTATGCATACAATGCCAATATTAGTTATGTAATTCTAAATTTAAATTTCTATATAGAAATATAAAATCCATTATCCGATTTAAAAGATTTACAGTTCATTTTATTTTGGTTGTCAAGTTTCGATGAGATTTGAAATACAAATCCCCCCGCCCCCTTTTTTTTTTTTAAAACTGCAAATGAATTAGTCTACTTATACTTCAGTTATGCGTTTGTTTTTGTTTTATACTCTACGAAGATGCATATTTGTATGTTGAAAAAAATTAGATGCGCATCATTCCGTCTCGCAGGACGATTGGTTTGAGTTGCATTTCCTCTTGTGGACGTGCAGTCCTATCCTGGAATGACAGTCTTTACCACAGCTTTTGCACAACTATTCTGTGCTTTTCAGTGTTTTACTCATTTTTAGCATTTCTGTCTGTAGCCTCCTACATCTTTTCCTCCTCTTTTACAACTGTGCCCCGTAAATTGGTCTTCTGTTATATACCCCCAGTCGCTTGTGCTTATTTTGGATGCTTTCATTTTTTTTGGCAGATGTCTTTAAATCACAGACGTGGGTGACCTGTATTTATCTTCCCCATGCCCATTGTCCATTTAGAAGTCCTGTTGGGATTCGGCCAGGGGTTATTCTATTTACATGTTTTAGCAATCTCAGGCGTCTTTCACTATGGATTGCAAAAATGCTTTGGATATTGGCACGCCTAAAGACTTAATCTTTTGGCACTTTATACTGCTATTTAATGCCAAGAATAGGACGCATGTACCTCAAGTGGAAGCTATTAATTGTATGCTCATGGGATGTATCAGTGTTCCATGTCTCGCTTCCGTATAACTTAGTACTGTAGATGCAGGGTTGAAAGGCACGCAGTAAAAATTCATTTGTTAGCTTTGTGTTTTGCAAGACCAGTTTATTGAGTTTAGCGATTATGGCAGCTGCATTGCCAATTCTACTGTTTATTTTGTCCTCAAGGGAAAGTGTATTGGAGACTTTAGACCCCAAGTAGGTAAAGCTTTCCATCATCCAAGATTGCATTGTCATTATTGATGGTAGGAGGAGAACTTTTGTTTTTGGTCATGATGTTTGCATGATGTTTTTCAAGCTTATTTACAGACCGAATTATTTGCAGTCGTTTGAGAAGCTTGACATGAGTTGTTCAAACCAGTTTCTGTGTGTGATTACAGTGCCGCATCATTCGCAAAGAGTAGCTCACGAATAAAAACATATGTAGTTTTCGTTTTGGCTCGGAGGCGGGCTGCAATCTAGAGTCTATCATCAGCTCTGGTGTGTATCCAGGTTCCTACACATCAATCCTTGAATGCGTATTTAAGCAGTATAGAGAAGTAAATTGGGAACAGTGTTGGTGCAAGCAGACAAACGTGTTTAATTACGCTGCTGACAGAAAGGCTTCTGACGTAGCTCCATCAAACTGCAATGTGCCCTGCCTATTTTCATAAAAAATGCCTGATGATGGCGAGACTGCAAATATATGACAGCAAATTCTTTCCAGAATTGTGAATAGCTCATTGCGACTGACTAAATCAAATGCTTTCCTAAGATCCACAAAGGCAATGTATATAGGCATCTGCTGCTCTTTTCATATTTCCTGGAGTTTCTGTATAGAGAATTCCATATCTATGGTAGACAGACTAGCTCGTTAACATCACCGAGATTCTGGATAAACTACGGAGGCCAAACTTTGTAATAGCGTTAGTACGACACGGACAAATGTATTTCCTACAATACGAAGGAGTGTTATACCGCTTAATTTATTGCAGACATTTCTGTCACTATCTTTTAATCTTTTAGGTATTTGGGGATATAGCCATATTCCCAGTAATGTGTCAGAAGCTCGTAACAAAAAATGTAATATATCTGTCTTGCCATTAATTAAGAATTTTTGTGGTATGACATTATTTCCCGGGTCTTTTCTACAAAAGAGGCAGTCAATTAATTTGTCAAGCTCTTCCTGTATGGGCACGACATCAAGTCATTCCATGAACGCAATAGCGGAGATGCCATCTAGATCGGTGTTCAAGACTGTGGTAACTGTTCCATACATTTCTAGACAAGGCTCAATCCCACCATTTTAGCGGCGCTTTCTTGTCTTGAATAATTTTTCCACTCCTGGACTTAGGATGTGAAAGGGACAATTGCTTTTTTTGATATTTTCGTACATTGCTTTTGTATTCCCCATGTCTGCAGCTGATTGTATGCTGGAGCAGAGGCTAAGCCAGTTGGGTATGGAGAATTGACGTGCGATTTTACGGGCGAGTAACTTTGCATGCAGCCTGTCGGATATAGGTTTTTCCTTGTAAGAGCTTTCCTTTTACTTTGAGTGAGAGGTTTCATCTCGCACCTCGCCACACTGTGTATCAAACCAGTCGTTTTTAATTTTTTTTTTTTTTACAAAGGCATTTAATGCTAATGTAAAGATCATGTCACTGAAATGCGTCAATTTGGAGTCAATGGAGTCGTGTCAGAACATCGTTGAGAGATCTTCATGCACTTTGTCATTGAACAGCTGCAATTTCGTAGGGTCATTCATGTAGAATGTCTTGATGCGTTGACATACCTTTTTCTTGGTGTGAAGCGAGTTTTTCTTCATTATTCGTAACTTGTTGGTACCAAGAGAGTGATCCGTGTAACAGTCGGCACTGTGATATCTGCGTGTGAGTAGGACGCTAAAAGGTTGTGCCCGCCTGATATGATGATGTCTAGCTGGTGCCATTGGCGCGATCGAAGATATCTCCAAGATACTTGGTGCATATAACTAAGTTACAAGCAAGCCTCGTGAGCAGCACACTTCCAGTAGCGTCAGTTCATACTCATGTATCTTTCCCTTTCCAAAGAGATCAATCATGTGGGCCAAGCTTCGTGGTCGCTACCCACTCTAGCATTAAAATCGCCTAGGAGGTAGATTGCCTTGTCTTTGTGGATGCTTGCTATTAACTTTTCTAAAGCTCCATAGAATGAACTCTTCTCTTGCGGGGTTAAACAAAGGGATATAGTGTACGAATTAAGAATGTATGCGGGTACCGCAGCTGTCTTTAGTCTTAGAGAGACGATCCTCTCCATTCCTAATGACGGGAGTTCAATGGATGGTAGGAGAGTGTTCGTAACTGCAAAAACTACACCATGCTGACTTTGGCTCACCTGTAGGTCTGCCTTGCCAGAAGAAAGTGTAATGTGTTTCTTTAAATGAGCCGCTGTCTGAGAGCCTAGTTTCCTGAAAGCATGCAAAGTCAATCTTCATTCACATTAGCTCTCTATAAGTTATTCCAGTTTATTGTGTGTCGTTAATTTGTCTGCAGGTAATAAGTGATCCCGGGATATATATTGTTCTCAATTTTCAGCTAATGATTCGATAGCTTTTTATTTTTGTATTTCTTGGTGCAAGGATTTTTTTGCCTACTTGCTGCGTGGTACTCTAATTTCCCAGCACCCAGCGGAGAAGGCAAAACATGGAATATCACGTATTTGATTGGGGGTTGACAAGTTTGAGGCGGGCGACAGCTGACCATTGAGACGTTGGTAGTATCTACAACCATTGGAAGCGCTCCATAAAAAATAATACATTTATAAATCGGACCCCCAACACACACTTTTTAATATATTTTGTTTCTTTGTATTTCACATGTTATACTTAAATTATTATGAGACTAAATTTGAAAACAAATGCTATTAATACAAAAATGAAAGAGGTGCTGACTAGAAAATCCTGAAAACATTTATTTGAATTGATAAAAGGTGTATGTTAAATTGTGAATACAATTAACTGTTTATACTTTAAGGTTTTCTTTTATCTTGGCTTAAACTTTATTTCAATGGTTACATGTAAAAGATAAAGTTCATTTTATTAACATTTAGGAGACAACAAGGTAAGAAACACATATGTGATATTTTAAAATTTATTTAGTTATCCCCTGTATCTGATAAAGGATACAATTAGAATGTTCTGAATCAGATTTTAGAAAGAAATATGTGTCTGACCCAATTAACATTCGAATTTATTAGTTAATTTATAATTATGAATAATAAATGAAAAGGCAGACTCCCTGGCAAAAGCAGGAGCAGCCTAACCCCAACGGGATTTTTCCAGTTACTTTCCTTGGGGCAAAGACCTGGCTATTGGACCACTTTAGGAATAAGTGGTACCAATAGTAAGCGGACAATACAAGGACCAGTGGGGTTTTCGCTAAGATACAGAGACCGAAACGACAATTAAAAATGTTATTCTTAACTCATCTACAGAAAAGAATGGTCCTATATTTATAATTTGCTATGCATGTTCGTTTGTAACTCTAT
Organism: Radix auricularia; assembly: GCA_002072015.1. Classification (NCBI taxonomy): domain Eukaryota; kingdom Metazoa; phylum Mollusca; class Gastropoda; family Lymnaeidae; genus Radix; species Radix auricularia. Next base: position 69,376 of record MUZC01004415.1, on the reverse strand, counting down.
GTAATCAGGCAATAAAATATTTTACAATGCACACCGCTTGCAAAAATAACAACAAAAAAAAAAGTTTAAAAAGTAATGCACTCAAAAGTAATTCTTTTCGAACGTGCCCATAAAATTGAGGCCTTATGACAGCTGTTGTGCTAGATGTAGACGGGCAACGAAGACGTGAATTTCAAAGAAATAATATTGCTGTAATATTGCTGTAAAAGCTTATCGTATGCTAGATTAAATCGAACAAGAAAAGAAAGAGCGAGCAGAATAATATAATCATTCATTACCAACGACGCGACCGCAACTCTGATCGAAGACGACGCAATTTACAGTTTCGACCAAGTGGCTATGATAGTTCGTATTACCGATGGTGAGATCCTTTGAAAGGGATTTTAGAGTATATGCACGACATGCAGATCAACCTATAATAAAGATAGATATTCTGAATTCACATTTAGATTTAATGATATATATTTTGTTCTACTCTTTAAGTTAGAGTTGATGGTAGGAAAATATGCATATAACCTTGAAAATCAACACAAAGCACACTGCATAAACCTCTATATTAAGCACAATAAAGGAAATTAACATAAAACAATGGAAACATAAAATATGTAGATACAGCCAAAACACACTTAATTTTAATATTGCTCCTCTCCAGCGAGATAGAACTTAATCAAGGCCCAGTATCATTCAAATCCCTTATTTGTACTAATACATTGACTAGCAAACAGAAAGCTATTCAGATTGACACCAAGACAAGTTTGCATGCATGCTAATAAATCAAAGTACATATCAATAAGCTCAGGAAAAAATATGCATCTTGGCGATGCATTCATTGTTTGTTGCTCCTATTCAGTTCACATTTCTTTAACTATAAGGACCTGATCACAACAAACGTTTAATTTTTTTTTGGCTAATCTAATATAAAAAAAAAAAAAACATATTACATGATACCTGCCACAAAAGCTATAAAACAACCATACAAAATATAATAATATTAAAAATCAAAACGTTATCAACACGCTAATTATTAATTTCCAGAGCATAAAAACAACATTCCAGATCAAGATCTACTTATAAAACAAAATAACCAGACATAATTGCTGGTTCTGATATTTGATTGAAACCCAACATATATAAATCTGAAATTTGTAATAGCAGTAATAATACTTTAGAAAAATAGAACATAAAAAATCACAGCTGAAGACATTACTACACTAACAAGTTTTAATAGGGAGTCTTTTTTTAAAAACAAAATAGGTACACCAAACTCAGCACTCCTTATAGTTAGGTATTATATGAAGGCCACAAAATACAAACTTAGAATACATGAAGAATCTCTGCAGTCAATAAACTTATATTAAAGAAAATCATAAAAATGCTGTACTTTGAACTATGGGGCAATTTAATCTTCCAGATATTAAATGGAAAACTATGCAAAAGATAGACATCAAACTATTAAAGATATTAATGAAGACTTTTTAGACACTATAAGCAACTATAATAAAAGCAAATGACAAAAATAAAATACAAGATTTAATCCTAACAAACAGACTGGGAATATTTAAAAAAATGCACAATAATCCCTGGGCTATCCGACTATGATATTGATAGTGTAAACAAATCAATACAAACTAAAATAAATAGGATACCTAGAATAACAATTACACCAATCAGCGGCAAACTTCCAACAAAATTTCTTAGGTAAATTCAGCACAAAAAGACCCGTACAAGAAATTTTGAAATATATAAAAACAGATCTTAAATTAAAGGGATGAGAATGTTGAAACAAAACTAACATGAAATAGAATTTGACCAATGCTGATTCAATTTTAAATTTAAAAGAATATGCAAACAAAAGGGGAACTTGTTTAAACAAATTAAAGCTAGCAATCTAAAGAGAATAAAATAAAAATACATAAAGATTAAACACAGTACACAAAAACTTTTTTCAAAACCTCCAAAATGAATATATAAACAAAAAATTACTAAAGATTATAATAAAAACGAATGGTCCTTTATCAAATCTAAAAAAAAAATAATAAAAAAATGGAGCATACAGCTATAGCCACAACTAGGGGCTCAAATAATACACCTATCATGATAATGAGACTAAAGCAAATATCCTTAACACATATTTTGCATAATAATTTTCTGCATCAGGTAACAAAGATGTTTTAATAAATTTAAATAAAATAGAAGAAATATGTAACATAACTGTAGGTTAGATATATATACATTCACTACTAAAAAAGAACTTTAAAATAAACAAAGTTTCTGGCCCTTAGGAATTGCCGCCATGTTATTAAAAGAAAAAAAAACAACAGTGAACTGTCCCTAATTTGTAATTCTTTTACAAGCCTCTCTAAACCAGGGTAAAATGCCCAATGAGCTGAAATTACCGAACATAATTGCACACCTTAAGAAAGGTGATAAATCAGACTCCTGTAATTACAGACCATTATCACTCACTAGTATCACCTGCTAAGGAGTGTAATTACTAATATCTATTTAAAATTTAACATTATTTATTAACGTATTTATTATAAAAAATATAGATAACATCAGCTATCTACAATGACAGCCATTGACACTGTCATCGTCAAATATTATCATTTTACAATGAACTGAATAAACGTACTTGAGTGAAGTTCAACGAACTTGTGTTGTTTATACAAAGAAATCAGTGTTATACTGAGTGTGTAGTGATTTGTACAAGAAGTAGTGATCTAAAACCATAATAAAAACTGTTAATCTATTCAGACGCTGTCAGTTAACTTAGTTTGTTTACGTTTGCAGCAATGTAACTACTTATTTTGAAACATTTTAACTTAATAATTTTTTCTCGTATTGAAATTGATTGTTTTACAATATTTTAAAGGAATTTAAATGATTTTTATAATCAACCTTTTTTAATTTGTTTTTTTACTGTATATTAATAATATTATGTTATTGATTTTTAAATTAAAAAATAATAAGGCTGAGGAAATTAACAAATTAATTTGTCGATTAATCGTTAAAAAGTTTTTAACATTTAAGGATTAATTATCTTTAAACGATTAATCGACTTATGACTTACAAATTATTGGAAGTCAAAAGGTAACAAAAAATAATTAAAAAATAGCTGCCGATAGTTAATAAATTTCCTGACGATTATACACACATTTTTACTGAGAGAGTGTTAAAATGTTGATATAGATTGCCTACCATGGCTCTAGCAATTCGCCTGCTTATTTTTTTATTAATCCAAAATAAAAGCATATTATTCTAATAACATTAATGTAGTCTGACTGAGAGACACAAATGTCGACGGCTCCTCTAGTGAATTACTGCGTTACAAAATGGAGATGAAATTTCTGAATCAATTAATCCTGTAAAGTGGAGCTTATTGAACACCAATATCAGATAACAGCATTCTTTGCTATAAATTTTTTGGTGCATACCACTTACCTCAGTTTCATGTGAATGATTGTTCAGCTCTGTTTGTTATATTGTAAATTAGACCCACTTATCACTTAAACAAAATAATGTCAACACACTTGTCGTTTTGCGTAGTTGACTAAACGATGACTTATAAAGGAGAGAATTTCGAGTTTTATTGACATTTTCAACGAGAATGTTTAATAATTGTTACTTATGACATCATACATTTTAATTTTTTGCTTTAATCCAAATTAACGTTTAATTAATCGTTAATTTTTCAAAATTAAACGATTAGATTAAAATTAATCGTTAACAGCAATAATATATTTTAATATATTTGTTTATAAACTTATTAATATAATTTGATTTCTACTTTTTTGTGCTAAATTTGATAGCATGATCATATCCGATCTGCATTAAGTATATGCCGAATCCGGATAGTGATGGGAATCTTAAGATCCAGTAAGGATATCCAGCCTAATAACTATCAATTACTGCACTGGAGACTATTGAATGAGCTTCTGATCTAGTTAATAACTAATTATTTGGATCGAGTGGTAGCGCGCTTGACTGTCGAACCGATTGTCACGAGTTCAAATCCACGCGAAGGCGAGTATTTTTCTTTCCGGGACCTAAGAAGTCCCAGAGTCACACAGCTCTGAATGGGTACCTAACTAGACAATAGTTAGGCGGCTGGGCTAATGCGTGGAACCCCTATAGCCGTGGCCTGTGACCACTGCATCACTTGCCAACAGATCATCTCTCATGGTCTGTGGACGCAATTATCTTCTGCATAGAAGGAGCGTCTGTATTTCTAATATAAGATTTTGAATGGTAAAAGTATGACGATCTATGATTTGATGATGGAAAAATTATATATTCCTTGAAGCACTCCAATTTTTTTACAGCAGCACATCTAAACAACAGGCAACTGCTACTCTACCAATAAGATAAAGTCATTACAAACACATACAATATTTATCATGTTTTGTTAATGTTTTGTTATCCAGATATTTTGGAGGCAATTTCTTTTAAATGACATCGACATTTAATATCTATATTCCCTTAATCTGTAAGGTAGTTGTTTGGCTACTGATCTCTAGGATACTTCGAAAAAGTTTAATAGATCGCCCATTATCTGATGAAATATAACTCACAATAACAGTAAGAGATCAGTGGCCCCAGCCCTGCATGGAATCGCATCCAGTCAAAACAGCGACAGTCATAACAGCGACTTCAAAACAGCGACTGTGTCAAAACAGCGACTGTATCAAAATAGCGACTTTTTTCTTCTGCTTGTGATAATGCAGATTTTTTAGTAGAGAAGGGACAATATAAAATTTAAAATAATCAACTGGAGGTTTGTATAAATAAATGTTGGTGTGGTGTTTTAAAGAGTGTATACACAGTTTCAGGGCACATTTTTAAAAAAATTCAAAAATAAAATTATAACTTTTATTACTTTAGTCATATGTATTGTGCAGAAATCTCGATAGAGACTAGCAAACATAGATTCAATCGATTTATTGAGGGGGTTTGTGGTGGGAGGGGCAGAGACAGTTTGACTACAGAACTTTTTGATCCTCGGATGTTTCGACCCTCGTTTTTACTTCGCAAATAATTGTTTTTTTTTTCTTCTAGTTTTTAAAAATAAAAATAATAGGGTTTAATATTAGATCTTTCCAAATCTATCCAACTCCTTCACCACTCCAATCCGATATCATTGGATAATAAAAAGTCAATGTGTTCAGGTAATCCTTTTTAAGGTACCTACATTCTTTCAGCCAACAATCTCTTTGTTTACTTTTTTCCATAACAGGCGGTCCGTGGTGGCCACTTTGTCTAGCCTTCGTAACATGCCATTGTGTAACCATCGGACAGTCGACCACGTGCCGTTTCGACAAGTGGGCTTTAATTTTTAAAAAATCTGTCAGGGCAACCATTATAAACGCCGCAGTATTTTCACCTTCATGATCGCATAACAATGTAACCTAGCCACCATCCATGCACCTCATTTTACACACTCAGTAACACACTATGGTGAACTATAACGCATTACAAACTTTTATTCATCCTATCAATGCATTCGTCACACTCATAAACTAAGACGAAAAAAAACTGAACAAAATGTCAACAACAATTATTGAACGTTCTGTTAAGTCATATGGGCCCAGCTGCTTGAACGATATTGTCCGCTACGCGGTGTTAGTAACTATTTAATGCATTAACTTTATATACTGACACCTTTGTACATCTTATTACAATTCAGTTTTTATGCTAGGTAGGTCTACACAAGAAACAGAAGTGAATGAAAGGGCGCAGGTTTGTGGTTGTTTCAGTGCTGCGAGGTTCGTCATTTATGTCAACACCTTAATAACAAATTGTTTTTGTTTGCTTTTTTTATAGAATATTTTATTAATTGATTTTGATTTTACGATTAAAAGTGTAAAACCGTTGGGAAAAATGTTGTTAAAAAACTAAAGATAAATATGGTCCTTTCTAAATTTGTTTGGCATGGGAGTGGAGGGAAGATTGACTTTTATGTTATAGTGTAATGTATACCTATGGTTTTGCGAGTGTTATGAGAAGGTAAATAATAGAATGAGAGGCAGAATAAATTTAGGTACCTTTACAAAGCACTATCTGACCACGTGCATTTTTATAGTCCTATTACATCGCCACTTTGACCGGGGTGGAGAGATCAATTGAAGTCTACCGAGACCAGGCACTGTTCGTTGGCTGGCCCATGTTACATCAGGACATGTTACGAGGGCTAGACTAAGCGACGACCACAGGTCAACGTTTTCTGGCGAGATTTATGGGAAATGTAAATAAAATGACTGGGGGTAGAGTGAATCTACGTACCTTTACCTGACCACGTGACTTTTTTATTGTCCGATTACATCGGATCGGGTGTGCTTAATTGGACGTTGAAAAGGATACCGGGTATATATACATGCTCGCAAACAACAGGCTGTTGATGATTTACTAAATTTTCTATTTAAATCATTTATGCATCATGTAGTTAAGACAAATTAAATGTTATTAATTCTTTGTTAATATAATTTTATTTTCCCTGAGTAGTTTTTTTTTTTTTTTTTGTATTTGAATAAATGAGTGTATACGTAGCCTCAGTGAATTGATTTAAATTTTATTTTAAACAAAACTTTTAATTTCAATAAATACTTTATCAAAATGAGATATAATTTAAATAACCTTCATCTTTTCTATTCTGTTTTAAATCTTCCTTTTAATTCATTTTATATATTATGGAGCTAAGACAAATTAAATGTGATTTATAATCTTTTGTTGATACAATTTTATTTCACTCACCAGCTGTTTGTATATGAATAAGTGCATATGTATGCAGCATATACTAATCTGCATCATTAATTGCTTTTAAATTTTATTTCAATCAAAATTTATAATTTTCATTAAATACTTCATCAAAATGTTGCTATTGTTTTAGGTTTAATTTTTTCTCTATGCATTTATGTAGTTTTTTACTTGGGGTCCTTGGATAAGTTTAGAAAATGAAAAAGGGGTCTATGTGTCAAAAAGTTGAGAACCACTGTGTTAGGTTTACGGTTGGACCAGAATAGCTTTGTTGTGAAGTCGCTGTTTTGATACAGTCGCTGTTTTGATACAGTCGCTGTTTTGATACAGTCGCTGTTTTGAAGTCGCTGTTTTGACTGTCGCTGTTTTGACTGTCGCTGTTTTGAACCCGTGCCGCGTGGAATCTAGAGATAAACTGACGTAATCTGTAGTTCATAATTCATGTCACTTACTTTATGTATAATGATTTAGAGAAATTCCTTACGTAACATAATAAAAATATAAGATTTGATACCTAATCTATTTTCCCATACTTTTTTTATATGGCTTGCTAGGCAAGGGTTAAATTTTTCAATGAGCTGGACTAAACAAAGGAGTTACCATTATGAACAGAGTACAATGTTTCATTTGCTCTTCTGAAAAGTCAACCCCAGTCTGCCATAGTGTTTTTCACTGCCACTATTCGCTAAAAAATTAAACATTATTTTAGCATTATTAACAATAGCATATTTTTTAATTCATTGACATTATATTGAACTACTTATATTTAACTCAAAACATGTCATTTGCCTGTTTTTGTTACTTCCCTTGAAATTTTCAGTTTAAGGACGACATACATGTTATTTTTAGCTCCATTGAAAATTATAAATTAACTATTCTTTAATTTTTTCCAAAGTTAAGGATTAAACTTAAGTTAATCGATAACATCCCGTATATATATATATGAATCTATTGATATGTGTTTATATACATTTTTGAAATACATATTTAATTTTTTCTTTGCTAATAGTGATATAAGGATTACCAAACTTTGAAACTACATGCGGTCAATCCATATTTAAATAATAATAATAATAATAATAATAATAATAATAATAATAATAATAAAATAACTTACCTGTAATGCTTAATATAAGTATTGATTTAACATTTTACTTCAAACTATTTTTAATTAAAATACAATAAACACATTAATTAATTTTTATTTTAATTTGGCATGAGAAAAATTATTTTTACCAATTTTTAAAATGATTTTTTGAAAATACGACCTTTTTTTTTAATACAAATTTATGTAAAGAATTAAGTTACTTATAATGTTATCGAAAAGAATGTGATTGTTAATTTTTGTGCAATTATCTTTCAAAAATAGAAATAGTTATTGAGAAAATGGGGAAGAAGTGTTAAAAATTGGTCATTATTTTCTTTTGTAAAAAAAAAAAGTAGTACAAGTAAGGGGCTTAAAAATTTCACTAGAAAAATGGTAAGTTGATTTCTGTTCAAGATGAAATTTTGTTATTATTAGAAAGTTTAGAGCTTACTCTTCAAAATTATAACTATTTTAGAGTTTTATGACAATATTTAATTTTTTTTCAGTACCTAAATTATGTGGCAAGTGTGCCCCAAATACTAGTTAAATATGATAACTTGATAATTGTAATGGTATTGTTAAGGTATTAAGAAGTGTACTGAAAATTATGATGTGTTATGAACATGTGCTTTTGAGAAATTCTTGGTAAACAAGGTTATGTCATCATAGCCTTAGAATCTTAATATTTTTACAACGGTTGGGTGTGCGTGGTCAGTAACAGCCGCAATACGAGACGTCATGACCCAGATTCAGTTACGCAAGGTGAGGTGCATCACCGTTATTCTGACGTGCATTAACTAGGTGGCTGGGCAATCGTGTCTTTGATTGAAATTCTTTACAACAGCTTTTGCACACGCATTCTGTGCTTCCTAATGGTTTGGCATTTCTCCTAGAATTTCTGTACCCTCCTCTATCCTTCGCTTCTTGGCTACTATGGCACCTTCATTTATAATTGTGCGCCACCTAGATCAGTCTCCCAGTCAATTGTGCGTATCCCGGCTGCTTTCAAGTCCCTTTGGCAAACATCTTTAAATCGCGGACGAGGATGACCTGTCTTTCTCTCTCGCGATGCCAGTTCTCCATATGGAAGGTACTTGGAGGTGCGGTCAGAGCTCATTTTTTTTACATGTCCTAGCCATCTCATCCTTTTTCATTAAGTATTGAGAACATGCTTTGGGTATGGGCCTGCAATAGGATCTTCTCTTAGGCACTTTGTTTTGTTATTTAATGCCAAGGATGCGACGTAGCCACCTCAAGTGAATGCTATTAATTTTGCGCTCATGGGATGTACAAGTAGTCTATGTCTCAATTCGGTATAGCAGCGTACTGATGATAAAAGCTGGATAGACGCACTGTTTGACTTCCTACTTTAGCTTTTGTATTTTCCAGGCCCTTTTATTTAGTTTAGCCATTGTGGCAGCTGACTTGCAAATTATACTGCTTATTTAGTCCTCAATTGACAGTGTGTTGGATAATTTTGATCCCAAGTAGATGAAGCTGTTCACAACCTCCATGTTTTCATTGTCGAGCTGATGGTATGAGGAGAACTTGTGTCCTGGGTCAGGGTGTTTGTCTTTTTCAGGCTGATTTGCTGCCCCATTTCTTTGCAGGAGTTGTTGCAAACAAGTTTCTGTATATGCTATCGGTAATGAGTAGTTATGAATGAGGACATATATGGATTTTGTTTTTGTTCGGAGATGGGGATTGTTGAAAGTCCACTTTCAGCTCTTTTGTGTAACCAGATTCCTTCAAGACTATCGTTTAATGCGTATTGAAGCGGTAAGGAGAAGAATAGTTATAACAGTGTTGTTGCGAGTACCCAAACGTGTTTAACTCCGCTGCTCACTGGAAGGGCTTTTGGCGTAGCTCCATGGAAATACACTATGCCCTGCATATTTTCCTTTCTGGAATTGCCTAATGATGGTGAGGTGTTGTGTGGACAGCCAATTTTTTTCAAAAATTTGGAAGAGCCCGTTGCGACTTACTAAATCAAAGTATTTTGTAAGATCTACAAAGGCAATGTATAGTAGCATCTACGGCTCTCTGCATTTTCCTTGAGCTACCGTATGGGAACACCAAATTTATTGTTGACCGACCAGCGCGGAAAACACACAGAGATTCTGGATAAACTTTGGATGCTAAACTCTGTTATAACGTTAGTATTACACGGACAAAAACCCTTCCTACAATACGAAGGAGGAAGATGCCACGATAATTATTGCAGTCAATTATATTGCTCTTTTTCTTATATGATATCACTACATTTGAATCCGTTAGGCCCAGGGGAATGTAGCCTTATTCCTAGCAGAGTGTCAGAAGCTCATGCAAAGGTAGCAATAAAGCTGTCTTGCCACTTTTTATAGCTTGTGGTAGGGCATCATTGCCATGTTTTTTTTTTCCAAAAGTTAGGCAGTCATTGCTTTGCTTAGCTCTATCTGTGTGGGCACGGCATTAAGTTCTTCCATTGGAGGCATAGTGGGGATGTTGTCTAGAACGGTCTTGGAGATTGTGGTAGCTGTTGCATTCAGTTCCAAATAATGATTAGTCCATCTTTTTAGCTGCACTCTCTTGTCTTGGATGATGCCTCCATTATTCAACTTTAGGGTGGCAACTTTGGACATCAATGTGTCAGTTGCTTCTTTGATAATTGTGTACGTGGTTTTAGCATTCCTCATGTCTGTAGCTGACTGTATGATGTAGCAGAAGTTAAGCCAGTAGGTATTGGCGTATTGACGTGCAACTTTAAAGAATATGACTTAGCTGCTTATAAGACATGCAGCCTGTCGAGGGTAGGCCATAAGAGCTTTTTTGGCTTCAGTGACAGTTTTCATAGTGTTCCTATGAGCATCAAACCAGTCTGTATTTTTGTGGGATTTTTAACCGCTAGGGCCCACATGTACCCACAATTTAGGGGCCCAAACTATTCTAGCGCGACCCTGAATCAGTGAATAAGATACTATGTAATGATATAATTTACTCCCGCGGTCTTTTAAATTAAGCATTAGGGAAAAGGTTTAAGCAATAACTTTAACAAATATATGTGAATGTAAAAAAATAAAACTTTTTGTCTGAAAAAATACAGATAGTCTAAGACAAACTAAATATTCGGAAAACTTGCGTGTAAGAAATATGCGAATAATTGTCCTTGAATCCTGTCTTTAAACTAAAAAAACAACAACAAGACATTACAGTCTTTAACACACCCATACATAAGAAATGAAACCATTTTGCTACGAAGCTATCTTACTTTTGTTAATTCTCCTATGAATCTTTAGTATGATAACCTTCTAGCAAAGACAATGGAATAACAAGAATAATGAGTAGATCAACAAGGGAAAAAACCAACAATTTATAAATGTATGTTACAAAAATAATTAATTGATTTTAAAACCAGGCTTATTGACTTATAGTAATTCAATAGGGTACTCCAAAATGTGCATATACTTTAAACGGGTCTCAGTTACTTCAGTCAGCCAACCATAGACTAGAACAATTTAATTAGTTAAATCAATAAATAGTAAAACAGAAAGAATAAAATAAAAATAGAAAAGTAACATAAGAAAAAAAGTATTTTTAAGGGCTTCATAAATTACGGATTAATTTTTCGATTGATCGTTAAAAGGATCCGATTAAATATCGGTTAAGATACTTTTAAATCAATAAAATTATATTAAATTTAAGAAAATACTATAATTTATTTTAACTTATTAAACAAATTATTAAAAAATAGAATATCCCAGATCAAAGGATCTGTATTTTGCTGAAGAATATAGTACAACACTCTATAGCAGTTAAAGAAGTTAAAAATAGTATGTTTATATGTTTATGAGACAGGTGAAATAACTAAAAAAATAAATTACCTTTTTTCTCACCTCACTTGACACGTTTTGCTTTAATCGAAATTAACGATGAATTCATGAAATTAATCGTTAATTTTTCTAAAGTTAACGATTATACTTAAATTAACCTTTACCAGCCATAATTTTAATACTTAGGCAATGACATTTTAACTGGAAGATACAAATCATTTAAATATAAAGTACCACGATTATTTGTACAACATAAATTTTTGCTCCATATTGAAAGAAAATAGGGAAACATCATTGATGTTCTGTCACGTTTTGTGTTTAAATGGACATCAGAAACAAAGCGAAAAGCCAACCAACAGAAAACCATTTTATGGCAATAGAAGACCAGACTAAATCTAAGGATGCACGAAGAAACAATCACCTTTTTGTTTTAAAAACTTATTTAATCGACTTAATAAGAATTCGAAAAAAGCGTTTGCTAGACATGATGAGCTTAAATGTATATAAAATGAAATATCCCACATATGTAAAAATTTGTCATCATTACATAATTTCCATAAGTTACAAATAAAATGAGACACATGGAGATATTAATATTTGCATACATTGCAGCAAATAAAAGGAAAAAAAACACCAAAAAAACATATACACAAAAGTTCACAAGAAAACTCAATTGACGTTTTCTACACTGTTGTTTTCGCCTATTACACTTCAAAAGTTAAATGGAATGCTTTTGTGACGATGCAATAAAACCTTTATATAAGTGACACAAAGAAACGCTCATTTTTTGGCCTACATATCTTATATATTAGATTTTGAACTGATTACGTTCACACATGAGCCAACTGGTCTAACATTCAGTTTACTAACCTAGCCAGTGGTACATGTTATATGCCGTATGCTGCTCCTCAGCGTTTATATTGCTACGCCCGAATAAATTGTGAAATAAAAACTGTTGGTAATATTTAAAAAAATATAATTTGGGCTTGACCTGAGTTAAGAAAAAAGAAAGTTTCCAAATATTTGATTTGCACTAAAGTACCTCCTTCTTTAAATACTGACAACAGACTCAAAAACCCGTATTTAAAATATATACTACAACCCCCCTTTAAGAACACACACATCTATACACACACATGTACACACAAACACAAATAATCGCTCACAGAAAATTTAGTGCATGTCTTAATTTCTTATATTAGAGAGTTGTGTCTGAGAAGTGCCCTCGAATGGATTGTAATAAAACTTTAATAAATATTCAATATTGGAAAAAAAATTCCATCCAAGGAGTAATTTATACGATTCTTAATAAAGGTAATGAACGAAGAGATAATTTATAAAAGTCAAGTCACTTAATAAGAACATTTCTCAATTTAAAACGTCTTAAGTTGAATACATTAAAAAAAAATAGCTACTGGGTTTTGAATAATAACAGACGTGTTATGTAAACTTAATTATCTACTCAAAAACAAGGACAGTTGTAACATACTTTAGATGATGACATAATAAAGGTACGGAAATATGCAGTGAAGATAACGATATTTACGATTAATCAACATGATGATGCATTCGAAGATAAATCTATAGATATACTTGATAAATTTCCAATTACGTATGTAGAACATGATTATAATGCTGACGTGACCATACCATTTCAGACATCCATTTGTTTCATGACGTGTGCAAATAATGATTTGATAATAGTATTGTCATAGCAGATGCGCTCATCATTTATAATTCACTGAACACATATGTCGATTGCCATATCGAAGTCCCTTTGTGTGCACTCTTACGAATCAGCTGCACCAAATTTAAAGAATAGTATTTCACAATCACTGAAGGAGAAGTAAAGAATGAAAACCTTTTCTTTTTCATAAAAAAATAAAATAATGTATGTTAATTTTTTTGGATATTAGATCGTGACTGGCGTGAACAATAAGCGATGTAAACGAAAGGTGTCATCGGTCTCACACATAAAGTAAACGAACTGTACTAAAAAAAATTGACTTTAAATCCCTGACTTATATGTATTTCATTGCTAAAGGTATTAATTATCTTCAATGTAATACGCACACTGCGAGAGACTAGAATAACCATTTAGAGATCACGATATTATTATTAAACTATGTTAAAAATAATACGCATCGCACCTCATTACAGTAACATTATAAAACAAACTCCATTCAATATAAATCGCAATGCGCGACAGACTAGCGCAAATATTACCATGCTACATAAAGATAGATTATTAGAGATTTTCTTAAAATTGATTAATTTATTTACTGTGCATTCGTCCAATTTCCAATTGTATTTAAGCTACCTAGTTTTCTTATGGTCAAATTTCCTCCAAAATATGTTTATTTGCTAAATATCTATAGACACATTAGAGTAAAAATATTAGCTACAACTGTAATGTTTTTGAATAACCATTAAAAAAAAAGAACAATGCAGTCTAAGAATGCATATTTTCACAAATTAAAATGTAAACAGGACATCCGAGTCACATTTGCCTGAAAAAAAATAAGTATGCTACCTGTCTAATGTTTTTAAAAGTTGGATTGGTGCCGTCCAAACGAAAATGTAAATAATCAGAAAGTATACATCGTTTGCAACAAAAACATTTTATACAAGGTTTACTAGTGACAGCTGAGTCGTAGAGCCCACATGAATAGCCATTCAAATTTATGTGGCATTGATAACTTTTACAAAACTACTGTCCTTGTGGCGGCTGGGTAACGAAGTCAATAGTGCGCCTCACAAGCTGAGGGGCGTGGGATCGAGCCCACGAAAAGCCACTATAAAAATATTGAGATATGACTCACGTTAAGAAAGTCCTCAGCTGACCTGGAGAGGTGTCTATTAAGCCCGAGAATATTCTAATGTAAACATTAGAATCCTCTACGACCTCGAAAAAAGTGGTTATGGGACTAAAACAAAATCTCCTTGTGCTGTAACGCATATAAAGTAATCAAACTATTCTACAACCGAAATGTTAACTAAACGATACTCATTGCAACGATTATGCAAGGTAAAACATTTCTTTTAATAAATTTTCATTGTATAGTTTGTTGGTCCATGCGAGGAGTAAAAAAAAAAGTGGTTTGCAAAATAGAACAGCATCCACATTTTTTCAATATTTTACCAAATTTGCAGGCGTAATCCAAAAACGATGTTGGTCAGATACCTTCGTGGTCTCGCAGCCGTGCAGGTTAAAGGGAACATGGCTTATAATTTTATTCGCACAAAGCCAATGGTAGATGGAAGAAAAATTACATTTCAAGGTTTTTCACTCTAGTTCGGAAAGACTTTTATGGGAAATCCTTGATGTAAGGTAATATATAGTAACATGGAAACTCAATGAGTGAGATAATGTATAAGGTCTTACGTCTCAAACGTCTGTATTTCGCCTAGCAAGAGTTTTTTTTCCAATTTTGAACGAATCAACTTTTGTTAAAAGTTAATAGGTTCAAATGTTTTTGCGGGCTATAAGTGTAAGGATTTCAGGAACAAACGCTTGCTCAAAATGACCTAGAAATATCAATGGTTTGTTTGTAGCCACGCATATATGAAGTCCTTTTTATAAACCACATTATTATAGATGTAACCACGTCTCAAAAAACGAAACACATTTCTGTAATTGATTAGCGTAGCTGATGTATTGAGTATACCGTATTGTTATTTATGTAGTTAATATGCTATGAATGTTTCTTTTTATTTATATATGTATTTTTGTTTTCATGTAAAGCGCTGTGAGCCTGGCTCCTTGCTGGGATACAGCGCTATATAAATCATCATTTTATTATTATTATTATAATTATTATTAAGAGAGTAAAAATTGAAATCCATTGAGACAAATTAAGTTGCACAATAAAATAGAGAAATTTTAAAAGGATTGAATAGCAGTTTGCAGAGTCTAAAGATGAATGTGAACAAAACATTGTAATTTAAAAGTAAAGCTATGTGAAAAAGAAAGTTATACTTAAAAAAAAAAAAAAAACAATTTCAGAGTTTAAAAAAAAATCATATAGCCAAATAATTTGAGTCCCTATAACTAATTTGAATCGAAAACTGTTCAATAATTTATTTATTTATTTATATATTTGTTACTTTAGTTACAAATATTTTTTTTAAAATCCGAATATACGACAACCTTAAACCAATATTATGAAAGTTTAATTTATTTTGCAAGCGAAAATATTATAAACGCATTGACAAAATTGCTATACAACAATAAAAAAAAACAATTATCCGGTCAAAGGTAATTCTTTTTAAGTATTGCCTATTGTCTTATTTATATTATAGTGGTAAATGTATATAGCTTAATCCAATCTATTCCGCTGTTTATATTACATTATTTCTTAAATTGAAATGGGATAAAATAAAAAGAAGAAAGGGAGAGAAACAGAAATGGAGAGAGAGAGAGAGACAGCGAAATTATATATTAAAATTTACATAAAGTTAATATCTTCCTCTGGAGGGACGTTATCTATTTTGCTTAATTATTTTAACACATATTTTCCAAAGGCTACCGAAAAGCAAATAAGTATGTAGAAACATAAAAGTTTTTTTAAAAAAAAGATGACTCTCTAGCTATTAGTTCCGTCTGTGTGTGTGTTTGTGTGTGTGTGTGTGTGTGTGTTGCTAGGATATGTAACATTTTAGGATTTATAAACGTTTAAACGAAATAATACTTTATAATTAGATTAAAATTTCTTTTAAATATTTTCAAAAAAACATACGTTGAAATGACTAAATATGTTAAATAAATAAATAAAAAAATCAATTTAGAGAAAAGAAAAAAAAAAGTTATAACTTATACTATGCATGTAATATTATGTTGCAAAACAAATTAATTCAATCCTTATATCTGATTACTTTCTTTTCTCAAGGGTGCACAGCTAGACAAACTTGTGCAAGTATCTTTATTATGGTCAATTTTATTATTATCTTTTCAATATTAAATCATTTTTGAGTAGTTAAAAAATAGTAATCTATAATCCAGTTACAATTGAAAAACGAATAATCAATAAAACTTCAATTCTCCGTTTTATTGTTTTGAGTTTCGATTCTTGAAAATTGTAATGATTGACTGTTATTGACCAATACAAGGTTGATTTTAAATAATGAGGACCCCCTCCCATAATCCCACAGTCACGTAGAACGAAAAAGAAATGCAATTTTCAATTTTCAGTACATACCTAAAATGAAAGAAATTTTAAAACTTTTGAAATGTAATGCAAATAGTGGTTTTGATTATTGAAATCATACTGTAATACAATTTGATGAAAAGTTCGTTCATTTACAAAAATATACTTTATCACAAAGAGAACAGTAAGAGTCCTTGTGTATTTATTAATTCAGTAAAGCTCGAACAGTGGCAACTGTTGAGTACCTTAATATAGGTTCAAAAATTTCAGAAATTTAGAATCGTTAGGGGTAGTGTGTAGACCCAACCAACGCAACAGTTGACCTTGGATGACAAAGTTACAGAAATGGGATGAGCAGAGGTAACCGAAGATTATTATGACTTATGCAAATGAGGCATTGAGTTTGCGTGAGACCTACGGGAAACATGACATCACGAGCTAAGATGATGAGACTTATGATCTTGACCAATAATAAATAAGCTTTCCCGTGTGACGAAAATTTCATTCAAAAGATAGTATTAGAAATTTAGGGCATATGCCCTGATGGCGTGGGTGAGCAGCGTATTCATACTGTAGAGAAACCATGAGGCATTCTCTCTCCCAGACGATCACAGATTACTTAAGCGCTGAGTTCAAGGGGATAGACAGTGAAGAATAGAGCCTTTCTCAAGGGGGTTAATACATGTATGTTTCATTGGGTTTTCAGCAAGTAACGTATGCGTAGGATAGTTTCATACAGTAAAGAAAGTGACATAATAAAGTAACGTAGGTCTTCCAATGTTGCGTACTGGGTTTAGGATAATATGAAGACAAAGTCTCGACTCTTTTCAATGCATATTTCAAGCCTTTAATATGTCAGCGATAGAATTAAAGCTACTTCAGCAATAGAATTACATACACTGATTACGTACACCATAAGTATATTTCTAGAATGCCACTTACACAAAATTGCATATTCTTACGACTCCTCTCTAGACACTCGAGCACACCTCGATAGTGTAATAGATACTCAAACTAACATTACTCTCCCCGTACTCTCTTGGTCTCTCAACTATCATAGCTGTACTATTCTCTCTGTCTCCGCATACCACACAATTTATAGCCTGATTGTCTTCCATAATAACATCATGCTTGACTATCACTCCCGTTATGTTTAAGTGAACTCTTCTCCAGTCACTACTTGAAAAGAACTCACAACTATGTCACCGCAGTGATTCTCATACCTTGACGTTGAAGATGGTTGCTTCCTGATGAAGAGCCTCATTCAGACTGCTTCGATGTTGTTGCTTAGAGACTGTGTTGGGCCGTTTGATATGCATGAAGTTGAGCTGAAGACATGTGTGAAACGCGTTGATGTTGAAATGCAGCTTTGGCCACTCAACGATCGTGTAACAGAGCAGGGGACAGATTTCTCAGGCGACTCTTTTGCGGCTAATTATTTTTTATTCGAAGTGCTGCAACTGATTCAGCCGTTTGCTTTGCAAACCATCTAGCTTGACGTTCCTTGGATTTAAGTCGTTTTCTAGGACTAGGTCTTCATCAACCTTAATTATAATCTGTTTTTTTATTGCATCATTATTGTATCTAACAACGTTAAATTTCTCAAAAAATTCTCACAAGTTGATTACTGGTCGTCTCCAATAACAGCGATGAAAAAAATTATACAAATGATAAACAATGAATTAATACAAATTTGAACATTGCAAAAACAATTTGATTACTGTTCGTCCCCAATAGCAACGATAACAAAAAAACTACAAATGATAAACAAACAATTAATATCCAATGGAACACTGCAAATTCTACCACCCAATCAACCCGATGCTTCAAGAATAACTTAATTATACAATCTAATGTACACAAGTATTTTATAAATAGGACTTATAAACACAGACTCTTGTATAATACAAAACAAATGCTGGCGTCACAGGTTCGTGCATTTTTTTCGGTAATTGTTGTTCTGTGCTAAAATAATAATAATAATGTGTACATTGATAATTTTTATAGCGATGTATCCCAGCAAGGAGCTGGGCTAACAGTGCTTTACATGGAGATAATAACACATATTTTAATTAATATAAACATTCATATCATACTAACTACATAAATGAAAATATTTTATACATAAGCTACGTTAATCATTAAAATAAAAGTTGCTTCATTAATTTTGAAAATATATTTTGAAAAAATGAGTCTTAAGGGCATTCTTAAAGGATTTAGTAATCGAAATACTACGGATGTGTAATATAGAGAATTCCATTGTTTGGCTGCAAAAAAAGATAATGACCATTTGCCAAAACCTTTAGTTCTTGTCTTATGAAAACAGAGAATGCGTGAATGCAGAATGGCGTAGCTGATGACTTGTTGAGTAGACTAACAAAAGTTCATTAAGAACGGAAGGGAATGAGTCAGAAAAAATGTTGTGACACAGAACAGTCAGTTTGTGATCAATTCGCGCTTGTATTGGTGCCAATGAAGTCAGAAAAGTAGCGGAGTAACATGGTCATTTAACAATGACGTCATAGAATATTTCTTTACGAGAAGAAATTAATTTATAATTATTTTGCGCACCGCCCGATGCACGCCTTGTTTTAATATATAGGTAAAAAATTGACGTCATATCGCTAAACATCCAGTGAGTGAGTGACTTTGGCTATTTTATTAGTTATATGTAACATTAATAGTAATAATGTAGATCTCTATCTCTCAAAAACTAACAGACCATATAGTCTACATGGCCCATTAAATATTTCTCAGAAATATCCTAACTATTTTAATTAGTCTGTTTTAATAAATGTAGTAATTATTAAATGCAAAATAATTTAAAATGACTAACTCAAGACATAACAAAATGCAGTGAAGTACTAAAAAAAATAATGAATAACGAAATAACTTCTAAATGATCAAATTATTTTAAATTCAAATAGGTAAGATGTAGAAATTTGTTAAAGTATTTTACACAATAATACATTAATCTCCCATTTTCAAAAATGTTACTGACACGACACAAAGGGATCAGAATCTTTGAGGTCTAAATATAAATTACTGCACATATTTTTTTTTATAAAAGACAAAAAACAGAGAAATGTTTTTTTTAATATAATTTTTTTTAGTTTGCTATTAAGGTTGTTAAAACAAAGTTTAGGAATAATAAAATACACGCAATCACTTCAATAGCCTCTGGTACGATTTTATCTTGGATATAATTGTTTGTATTATTATTAAGATACAAATACATATTTTTCGCATAAAATTAAAACTTCTAATATTCACATCAATAAAAAGTACTCTTAAAAATTGCAAACATTTGTGTGGATAAAAGTTGTGCCTTGACAACAGACAAAAGTACCAAAATTTTATTTTGAAAGCAATGCGTTCTATAAAAATTCTTTCACCAATTGGATCGATCAATTGGTCAAATGGTCATAGGTCGAAACGTTCTCGTACATTTGGACAACAGAACGTGTTTGAATGGAACGGGGTCGAAATGTCATGTGGTTGAAATGACAGGGTCGAACAGTCCCGGTTCGAATTATCCGTGAACTAAGTGTCCTACACGGCGCACATCACGAACGAAGCGGTCCGCGACAAAATAAGTGCTGTCATTGGCCCTTACGAGGACCTTCTCACCTCAATTAAAAAGAGGAAACTACGATGGTACGGACACGTGTCAAGATCTGGAGGTCTCTCAAAGACGATATTGCAAGGCACAGTCCAGGGAAGAAGGAAAAGAGGCAGGCCGAGGAAGAGTTGGGAGGATAACATCAAAGAGTGGACCGGCCTTTCATTTAGCTATTCCCAGAAGGCCGCTCAGAACCGTGACACTTGGCATGAGTTAGTGCGCAGCTCAAAATGGTGCCCCAACGACCCAGCGTCGGGTTAAGGGATAGTTCAAGTTCAAGTTAAAGTGTCCGAACACCACTGCATACATTATCAGAACACTCCGCAATAGCTTAGAATTTGTCAACACTTTATTTATTAAGGGGGGTTTACAGGCTTGAAACTTTTTTCTTTAATTACCAGATTTAAGTAATTATTTTTCATTTTGTATACTGTATATGGGTTTTAATAGATGAACTTTTTTTTTTTTTTTTTTTTAAATGTTTTTGATGAATTTAATTATGATTATGTAACTTTTTAACCATAATTTTATAACCATTATAACTCAAAATTCATTGAAGTTACAATGACTAAACTTTGCACTAATGATCTTTATCTTATTATAGATGTTTTCAAGAGAGCTTTTTGATATAAACTAAATAGTTTTGAAAATATAATTTTTTTTGATGGTCATGACATTTTTTTTCATAATTATATGTAATTTAAGATAATAATATTTTTTAAAAATCACAAGGAAGAGATACAGCAAAAGCTCTCTTGAGAACCTAGTAAATTATGATAGCTAGATGTGTGCCAAATTTCAGCTCTATATCTCTACAAATAAAAAAAATACACCATTCACGGTGTTGAAAAATCTTAAAAATAAACAACGGAGAAAAACAGTAAAAACAACATTGGATCGAAGTATCAGTCAAATATTTTATTATATTATTTGCCAACTATAGTTATTACATAAGTTTAAGTGTAGGTAAATAAGTCTAAATGAAAAAATTTGTTACAGGCAAACATTTTTTACATTTATACTGATATTTTTCAAGAACAACAGATGGGACAACAAAAAAAAAAAATTAAAAAAAAAAATAGAAAAAATTACATTATGTGTATGAGTATAATAATATAAATATATTACAATATAATTAAATAATTAGCATGAGATGCAAAATTATGTAACTGTTAGGAATACATTACAATATAATTAAATAATTAGTCTGAGATGCAATATTAAGTAACTTTTCTGTTAGGCAGAAAAGTAGACATAAAAATTTAGATTGTTACAAATACTGGTAAACAAAATAATAATATGATAATTTATATAGCGTAGTACCCCAGCAAGCAACTGGGCTCACAATACTTTACATAAGCATTGTAACATACATAATCATCAATCCATTCATCGTAGCTTATCATTTTAAAGAAATGTTGGAATTTTAAATTAATTTTAAAAAGTAAAATTTAAATAACATGCCTAAAACCCTCCAGTGATATATGAAGCCCCACCCTCTTCTGCCTGAAGGGACTCATTTTCTCTAATGTGTGCTTGAAGTCTCATACTTTTGTGCACTTTTTGCATATGTTGTATAGCATTGTCTGCTTTTTTTATGCGGATGTCATTCCGCTTTGCGCCCATTTTTACACTTCTTTGTGTAATTTTACCTCCAACAGCAGCAAGAAATCTGTGTGTTGCCACAGACCCCTGATTGAATTCCCCTATAGCAAAGGCTGTGGCAATTTTAACTCTGCTGAGGCCAGAAAATAAATGCTTGGGGTACCTACTCCAAATCATGCTGTGGAGACTTTCGTTGCAGTTTTGAGTCTTTCCCAGAAGACACCTTTCCAACAAATTGGGCTCTGTCAGACTGGAATAAATCTCTTTCACATAGACTGCAACCTTAGGATTCAAAAAGGTTGTCAGTCTACCTTTGTGAGATGGAATTGGAAGATTTTTGGCTTTAGCTCGCTGGAAAAAACACCAAGAATCTGGTCCAGAGGGACATTTATCGTGCAAGGGATTGTTGTCCGTTGAAGTGGAGTGGTAGAATGCCGCCCATATGGCATCGCTCATTTCAACATCAGAGGAGTTGTATGTCCTGACAGCCGTGGTGTAGTAAGTCTGGAGGAGTCCGATCTTAGTCTTGTAAGAAATAAGGAGAAGGATAAAAAATTATTGTAAACATTAGAAAAGTTGTTTTTTTAATTTTGTAACTTACAAATGCTAATAATACTAAGGATATAATCAATATTATATATACATCTTGTTTTTAGATAATAGCACAATGTTAAGCAATTGAAATTGCCTGTGTCAGATTTCCTAATCCAGCTCCACCTAGCCTAACACCTCTCTTGTTCTCTGTGTTGACAAGGTTGCGTAGCGCTGTGTTCAGCCTTTTTGCCACATGATTTATGCATTCCTGCTTTTTAATATTTACTAAAATACCATAGGGCTTGCTTTCTGTTAGGGCAGAGAATGTCTTTGCATCTCCATCTGACACAAGTGTTGTGTAATGAAGCTGGTGAAGAATATCTGATCTTCCCCACATAACTTTTGCGGCCTCCACTTCCATTGCGCCAGATGAACCCGAGAAGTTTTTAGTACATTTTTGTTTGTGATCTTCAAACCAACTGGCATGTTTCTCAGGGCAACTCACTCTCATTTGCTCTCCAATAGTGATACATTGCTGAATAGATTGGAAGAAAAAATAAATAAAAATTAGAATTATTGATATTTAATTGTTATAATATAAAGAATGGCAGCTAATATTATTATTCCTAAAGTAATACTAAATAATGTACAGTTTTATTTTTTATGTCCTTAGCTCTTCAGTTTCTTACCTGACAATATGTGGACATTACATAACAGTCTAATGCTAGACCAGTCTTGACATCAATGACCACTCCTACGCCGAGTTTTGATGTGTGTCCTCGTTTGGCCCAGGTGCCATCATAGCTGACTGCTATGTCATGAACTCCTTCATTTGAGGACTTAACCTTCGCCACAGATTCTTTAAAAATGGCCGCTAACTCAACCATCATGGGCTTTTCATTAGCCTTTACATGGTCATTGTATGACTGACATGTCATCATCTCCATCCCCATTAGCTCCGACAATTTTGCTAGGCTGTTGTAGCCTATTCCGAGATAGAGAGAGGAAAACACCAATGTTCTGTTAATCTCATACATTTGCGGTGAGCATTTTTTTGAAGTGAACGCCTCAGATCTAACAGAATCGCAGTCAATACAGAAAATTGACATGCATACAGCAAGGCCTTGTGTGCGTTGAGGATCGCAGCGTAGCTCAAGAGCATTACTGCCACAGTCTGAGCATTTGAGTCCTTCAACAAGGGAACCTAAACACTGTAAATCTACAATTGTTGTAGGCAGTGCTGTTTCTTTGGTGTCTGTTTTGATATCATTAAACTATGATAATTTTCTTCTTGATGCCGAAAGACTGCTTGTAGAGGCAGACGAAGAAGATGATGATGAAGCTTGAAAAGTGGCAGGAGGCATAGGAATGTCAGAGCTGGATGTTGTTCTTGACCTTTGTTGCAATTTCTCCAATCTAAGAGAATTCATTGTTGAAATTTTAGCAACAATGCTAGCTTTAGATTTGGTCCTTTTGAGAGTTCTGTTTTTAGGCATCTGCAATGAAATATAAACAAAATACTTGATTGCTTATTCAAATCTTACAGTAAAAATTATTAGATACACTTATTTTTTATTATATAATAATATATTATATGCTAGGCCCTAGTCCTAGGCCATTACTAAAAGTGGTATGTATCAAGTATAGTAGGCTGCCGCTAAGTAAAGCCATCTTTTGATATAGCCAAATGGCTATTCCCACTAGTTTGCCTAATACGATAGCCAATATAGACCTTAGGCTTTCAAATAATTTTTAAAAAACAATGGTCAATTCTAAGTTACTACTAAGCCTTTGCTTTCACTGATCACTTCACTATCACTTTACTACTAGTACTACAATACTGATCTGGTAGTGGTAGCTTATTTTTAACATTACAAAACATATACTTTCATCAAGAAAAATTCCTTAGCGTTTCTATGAATAACAAGTTATATAAATCCCAGCACTAGTATTACACAAGAAATTGTTCTTTCCTAATCTAAAAAAGAATAATAACAGATGGTGGCATTGCAATGATACTGAGTACTGATAAGCATGTAGTAGTACTAGTGCTACAACACTAACACTAATCTGAGCAGTGTTCTGGTAGTGGTAGCTTATTTTTAACATTTACTTATATTTTCATCAAGAAAAATTCCTTAGCATTTCTATGAATAACAATAAGTTATATAAATCCCAGCACTAGTATTACACAAGAAATTGTTGTTTCCTAATATAAAACAGAATAATAACAGATGGTGGCATTGCAATGATACTGACAAGCATGCAGTTTATGAGAATGAGAGGTACCCACGCATGGCGTAAGCCTAGTTTCAGTAGACGAAACTAAGTGACTAAGTCTGTGTCTAAGTCTAGCTAGCGATATTTTCGGTTTTTTGGGCTTAAATATCGAAGAAACTAATAAAATAATATTATATTGTAATTATACATACCTTTTTTCAAGTGAATATCACACAAAAGGTGCAATTAAATCTCGTAGGTATGAATCGGTAGAAGCGTTACTGTGTAAACAAATACGGCTTTTGTTCAATCCATGCGAGTCGCCATATTGAAAATGTTCGTCACGTGTACGTTTAGACCAATCAAAATGCTAGAATTGTGAAAATAGGCTCCGCGTAGTAAGTCTTTGTGTAAAGGGTTTATATTTAGATATATGACTCATGTGTTAGTAACATTCAGCGCCCAAGGCTGAGAATTTTGATACCAAATACACATGGGTTACATAATAGCTATGGGCCTGGCAAAGATCCTAAACAACCCTATAAAGCCTAGTTTTTCTGGTGTTATGAATTTTATGCCGTACACACCTCTCTAATTAAATTATATTTAAAATATTTAGAGGAATAATTTTAACATTCAACAAAATAACATCGATTGATAAAAGGTTGTACTAGCTGGATTTGTATTAAAAAAAAAAAGTTTAAATTTTTTTTTTCTTTTTTGACCCTGTAAACCCCCCTTAAGATATCTTTCAAAGAAGTCAGATATAAAAACCTAGTAAAGTTACCAAATGAGCATTTATTTTAACATTATTTAACATGTATAAATGTATTTCTTTATTTTGTTATTATAAATTTTAGTCTTTAACCGGCATAGATTTTATTCTTCCGGTAGTCACTATTGATTAACCTAAATATTTTTTCAACACCAATAAATTATATTGTTGATATTATATTGTGGTAATTGACAACTATTTGTATTATGGGGTCATCCATAAATTACATCACGCACTTAGGAAAGGAACGGTGATCTATTAAGTTGAAATCTAGACTCATCGTTCACAAGCAAATTTATTCCACTGCCAAGCGACGTGTGACTAACATTTTACCTCAAGCAGAAAATGTGTACTACAGTAATGAAATACTCACAAGTAGTACTAGTATGCTGCTTTTTATGTATGCAATAACCTCAGAGGGAGTGTTAAAGCTGTGGCCCTTCTCTCTGTATGTCCGTTTCATCAGCAACCAGACAAACAAAATTGCCAAATTTAAGGATTAGCTTGACTGAACTATGTTACAGTCAAATAATGTATCTCACTCTTTTGCTGTGAGGTCAAGCTTTGAAATGTTTCAGCCTGTCACGGAAAATTAGGTCGAAACTGTTATTCTAAAGTCGAAACCAACGTCATGTTTTCTTGATTCAATCCCCACATCATTATTTGTTGAGTCATTAGATCTTTTACTCCGAACAATAGTACATACAGTAAATGAGAGTCTATCATCTGGTACTTTTCCAACGTTATGTAAATTTGCTGTAATAAAACCCTTGCCGAAAAATCAAGGGTTACATAAAAATAATTAAAACAACTATCGACCTGTATCCAATATTTCATTTGTAAAAACTTTAAAAACTTGTCTTAAAAAAAACTTTTTTCTTATCTTAACAACAACACTCTTTTAAGTCCCAATCAGTCGGCCTGCAGACGTTCTCTCTTGGATGGTTTTAAGTAAGCTCAAACTGAATGATAATTAGATAGAAGAACTCCTATTCTGTAACAATATATCCTGCAGTACTTTGACTCTTCCGAATTCTATTCAGGTGGCTAGATCTAATATACTTTTCAAAAAATCGACTAGGAATATTGGCTACATTATTTCTGACAACGTGTCTACCAAAAACATCGCAATCACATCTGTCACTCTACCTATACTGCCATTCGTCAGATCAGTTCACTCCATCCTTACTTAACAGTTCAACACAAATTCTATCCTGTGCTCTTGCTCGAGCTCGAATTTATTACAGCAATTCTCTTCTGTCAGGTGCGCCAAAACAATGCACTACCAAGACCTTGACATTAATATGGACACTTCCCACTATCAATCCATCGTTTGTTTCAATTAAAATGGTCAACTTTGACAATGCATAGTGGAGGATTTGAGAATTGCGAGCAGTTGATATGTTGGATTAGAGAGACGTCATGTTTGGTTGGAATGATGCCATGTTGTGATGTAAAGAATATATTTTGGGCACGAGTGTCAAAATGTTGAACCGGTGTGGCGATATGTTTGTTTGATGTAAGATATGTTATCGTGTATGTCACAGACACTCCTTTTATACAGAAGGTTATTGCATCTTACGGTTATCTATGTTTTGTGTTTAGTGTTGCATTATTATTTGAATTTTAAATGGTGGTTAAGTGTTAGCTTTCCTGGTTTCTTCAGGAAACCCGTTCCACGCCCGAATTCCAGATGAAAAGAAAGAAAACGTGTATGTGTTTGCTCGTGCATAATGAATAAGAAAGGTGTTTTTATCCTTTGTCTATCTGAGGGTTGAATTAAGGTATCGTTAAGTTGCATTTCTAAATACGAATTAATTGCTTTATGTAAAATTACCAATATACTCTTGGTTCTTATATCCTCTAGTGTTTTAAGGTTTAATGTTTAACTTATGGTGTTACTCTTGTCAGTTTTGATTATTCTCCAGAAATTAATCTGGCAGCTCTTTTTGTTTTTTGGAATTTTTTCTAGTTCATCAATTTTTTCTTTGCTGTATAGGTTCCATACAGAAGTGCATAATAAAGTAAAAGTCTCACCAAGGCAAGGTAGCATTTTAGTTATATATCTTTATTACAATTGTAAAGTTTATTTTGGGCTGGAGTGAAGATTTGTTTGTATGGAGTGACCCTCTGAGTTACTCGGGTCATTTTGTTCACAGTTTCCTGGTCACAAGGTAGACCGCTGATGGTCAGGAATTAAGGTTTACCGCTGTATACTATTGTTGTCTATGTGGTAATCTTGACTTCACTACATAAACTTTATGTTGCCGTTGAAAAGGATGTCTTTGGTTTTGATCAATCTGATTGAACTATGGCTCCCCGCTATCTCCAGTAAACTAAGGCAAACTAGGAAGCCCTTAATACTGTAATTGTTTCATTTGTTTCATTGTTGTCCGCTAAAAATAGCAAGTTACAATCATAGCTGGCTAATGACTCTGAGGACGCCCAACTGTTGACGAGTGGTGGCATGAAATAAAATGGCTACACCTCAAACAGCAAAGGGGAGAGACTTTCAAACGAGACAACACTAACTATCTTATGAAATGCATCTAACTGTCTAGTTCTGGCGTTGATTTAGCACTGCGGGTGCAGACTGATATATATATATATATATATA
>MUZC01004415.1:0-41036 GCA_002072015.1 Radix auricularia | reverse complement strand
ATAATTATAATTTAAATAATATTATATTTAATATTATTTAATAATATATCGCTAAACCTGTATTGTTTGGAATGTTGAAATTGTTCCCTTGATGCCAAAATAGTAGATATTTTTTGCTTGAGATTTGATGTACCTAACATCAACAGTTGCCTGAGATTACCATCAGACAAATTAGTTCTCAAATTGTTCTTCGCGTATTTTATCCTCGAGAATGTCTGTTCACACAAGTATGTTTTTCCAAAGATAGAAAGGTACCCTGAAGCAAAAGCTTTGACCTTAGGAAATACCGTGGTCAAAAACTGGTAAAACTAAAAAAACCTTCTTTAAACTTGTCACCAATGATATGATTTGCTTGCAAATTACTGACCTCCAGCTACAGTTCATCAGAGCAACTGGCCACATTCGCTGCAAATGAATTTTGAAATAGCCTCACTTCTTCGCAGAATTATTAGTTGACTTTCGGAAATGGCGGTGTTTCCTTTCGCTAGTGTTATTGGCGAGGATTTGTGGTAAAGTACAAGTAAAATATGTATTTGTGTGGAGATTATAAGGTCTCCAGGGGCCGGATGAGATGGTCTCGCGGGCAGCATTCATTCCGCTAGCCGTAGTTTCAAGACCCCTGCAATATAGGAAGGAAAATATAATTTATTCAGTTTCGTTTTCATGCTGTTACTTGTTCCTATGAAGAAATTTAGTTGAAACGATTACTTGTCTGAGTCTATTAATAAAGCATTCATTTATTTGTTCGATTACACCTAACGTTGTGTATCTTGTATTTTATTTAAACGCTATATTTCAGTTATATTCTATACTAGATAGCCGATTTTTATGATTTTTAAAATTATTTTAGATAATATTTTACCTCGATCTCTTTTTACATTCGTTATTGGATAGATATATCCCGTGTTTTATGGCCGTAAACTAGTTTAATAATGTGGTCTTACCTGGATGTTTTTACTCTAAAAAACTGTAAATGTACGACTGATTTTTTTCTGTATGGGTTGCTGTAAATGTGGACTGATTATTACAATTTAAATATCAAAATTAGTGAGAATTTCATTTTAAAACATAACACACTGATTTAGTGCTCAAATCAAACTCTTTATTTCAATTTTTATAATATAAATTTGAAAAGTATGCATACGTTATATTTGAATAGCGACATCTATGAAAATATTAACCTAAAAGAAAAGTAAGGTGATTTATTTGTAAAAATGACATATGGGGCCGCCAATAAATGACGTCACGCACCTAAGGGGGAAGGGATGGCTGCACACATTTATGACGATTTTCTGACGAGGGGGAGTGGGTGACTTTAAGAATTATTACGACATGTCAAAACATGATAATTTTTAAAAATTTAAATTTACTTAAATATTCGACTTCTTGCAATTTATTTTCTGAACTTCCACATGGCTTCACGCTTATTATGATATTAGTTTACAGACTTACACTAAATACAAACTAAAATGATAGTGATTTGAAACATGCTAATTTTCAAAGAGAAATTATCCCCCCCCCCCTTTTTTTTGGTTGAGGGGGGGATCAAAGTTTTGGGGGTAAAAATCGGCCAAAATTGCGTGAGGTCTTTCAAAGACGGCCACTATTTGAAATTTACAAAAAAAAATAATAATCATGTTTCATGCATATGTAAACATATTTATTGGCTTCATGAGAAAATTCGGAAATGATAGAAAACAATTCAATTCATCAACAAAAAGCTAATCAATTAAATAATTTAAAATTTAGATAGAAACATAAATTAGTGCACGGCATATTAACTGTTACATAATAATAATAATAATAATAATAATAATATTAATAGATTGATAATTTATATAGAGTTTTATCCCAGGAATGGGCCGGGCTCACAGCCCTTTACATTGAAATAATAACATACATATATTTATTAAATAAACACTCATTTCATACTAACCACATAAATGACAATACGTTTAACATCAGCTACGTTAATCATTGAAAAGAGTGGTTGTTTCATAAATTTAAAAAATAAATTTTGAAAAGATGAGTATTACATAGACGTCGTTAACCATTTTTTAAAAAAATATATTTTTAACGTGGCTCAAAATATAAACATTTTAACCAGAATTGGTCAGGAAGCGTTGACAATCAAATGGGTAATTCTAATGTATTAGCAATAGAGCAAAAGCTTAAAAAGAAAATCGCTACATTAATCGTTTATTTTTTAAATAACATATGCAATTATTCGAGTACAAATATGTATATGATAACAAATGCTATATAAATTACACATTTAATATTATTATTTGAATGTAAATCGTCATTTTTGAAGAAAAAAAATTACACATTTTCAAAAACTGAAAAGTGGCTTATTTTATGACACACACACACAATTTTAACTAACATTCTTTCTATGTAAATATAGTAGTTTTTACCATTGCATTAGAATTGGTTTCCATTTTTTTTAAAAAATAGCCTAAATACTTTTGTGGTAAATAAAAATAATATACATTTTAAAATGAATAGAGTACATTTTCAAATATTTTTAAAAGAGAAATTATTCTAGATTACATTTAAAGACATTTAAAATGAATAATTTTGAAAGTAAACAGAACAATTTTGATTTTCACTTTGCTGCTAATTTTACAGAAGTCAAAGGAGAATTTTTCAAAAAACCCTTTTTCAACATTAATATAAATATTATTGGCTATTGTTTTGCGCTTATTTTAACATTTTATAGTTGACAGGAAATAGAAAAAATACATATTTAGATATATTTTTGTAAAATGGTATGTATATATTTTATTTTTTGGGAGGGTGACTTTACAGAAAACCAGGAAATAATTTCGGGAAATGTTTTGCCCCGTGCACATTGTTAGTGCACCCTTAACATGTTTTCAAAAGACCCGAGAGCTCTATCTGGTTTTGTTCAGGAGTAGTTGCTTGCGCAAACTCGAACATACTCTTTAAATATATCAACGTAATTTGTCATATGGGGAAATTGTGCTAAAACTTTGAATTCTTTTTTACATCTAGTTTTGTGTGTAACTTTCGATAAATTTATCTAATCTGTTTAAAATATACATGTTTCAAATTATTATTTTTTAAACATTACTTTCATGGTTACCGAGAGCTGAAAAACTAAAACAATAACAAAACAAATAGTTTACTTTCAAACTGGTAATATGACATAAATATAAATTTAATCACAATCTTTATCAAAATTAAAAAAAAAAATATGTATCGCTACAATAAGTCACAGTAATAATAATAACTTATTTTTTTAAAGCTGCCTTTTCGCGCACTGGTTTTTAAACACTTTCCTAAGTATAAACTATTGTAACTTAGAAAAAATATTCTTCATAAAAAGACTATAAAAACCAGCTAACTACTTTAAACTGCCTTAAATTTTGCCCATGTAAACTTT
This sequence comes from Radix auricularia, assembly GCA_002072015.1. Taxonomy (NCBI): domain Eukaryota; kingdom Metazoa; phylum Mollusca; class Gastropoda; family Lymnaeidae; genus Radix; species Radix auricularia. The sequence continues at coordinate 37,627 of MUZC01004415.1, read as the reverse complement.
TAAAAAGATTTTAATAAGGTTAGACATACGGGGAACAGCAAGAAACCACTACAAAACGGAAAATTTCGAGGCAACCATGTACCGAGACGTATTTTATCATAGTTTTTTGTTCCTATTTTAGTTTATAAAACATAAGTGCGCTAAAATAATACGAATACGCTTTGAGAACGGCAGGGGAGAACTAAAAAAGACAAGTTGCAAACATACGCATGATGCACTTTATGGTACATTTAAATGTATTATTTTTCGTTGTCATTACCACATTTTACCACTTTTATACTAAAAATTTACATCCGCAAATTATTTTTTTTAGGTTGGCTGGCTTGTTTTGTTTTTGTTTTTTTTAATAAATATGTTTTTTCCGAGATCATAGTGAGAAAAGTATGGTAATTTTGGAATTAATTTTAGCTCAATTAAATACTTTATATATATATATATAAAATTGGCATGCATGTGTATAGTCAAAAGTTTATATAAATGTATTAAGCTGAATAGTGTGGTCACTTTAAGACACCCGTTTGATTTCGAAATGGAGAGGCTATTTAACAGTAATTTAATTTATTAATATTGGATTCTTTGTTGATCATGTCTGATTTTCTAAATTATCCTTCCACGAATACCTAGTGTCCAAATTAAACAAGGAAATAGAAAGTGTTCACCTGACTTTGACACTCATGGTCTCTAACCTAATCTGTTTGTAACAATTTCATGCCTTCATTTGATTTTAAAAAAATTAATTTGGTTGTAAACACTCTAATCACATGCGCTCTTTATATTGTCTGTATATTTTAAATATCTAATTGGCATTTTGCACCAATGCTCAACCATTGTTATAAAGACAATTTCTTTAAAATGCAACATACAAATGATTACAAATAGAAGTATTTTATAAATAAACAAAAACATGTTATGGATTAAAATTTTAAATCATTTCAGTTTTACGGGTTGAACAAGATAATTAAAAAAAATAATTCGATTATAAAGAAATAAAATTATTAAATCAGAGAGACACTTCTAAACATAATTGAAAAAATGGTTCAGTAACAATAACTTTAGAGGATATATCAAACTATCAAACACAAAATTAAATGTAATAATTCTTAAATCAATATCACAAAATATATTTGCATTTTGAATAGGCATTCAAAGGCATTTTTATACAAATTCATACTCTTATTTGGAGGGTATGATAAAATGGAAGTACCATTGCATAAAAGAGTGGCTCTCATTCTGTCTTTAGGGCGTATAATTTGAATCAAGCTAATTAAAAATATATAAAAACTATTTTAATAATATGCAATAGCAAATTATTCACTTGTTATTCTTGTATATCTTTGGAATAGCAATTTACTAAATTTAAAGCGTCATACTTAATATATATTTTTCTTTGGATGCTTAAAAAAATATTTAGAATAAGGGATTATTTTTTATTTTAACATAAAAATGTTCCTTCTTATCACACAGTGGCGTAGCTAGAGCTTTTGCCGCCCGGGGTGGTCTCCAATTTACCGCCCTTTTAGAGGACGTCCATAAATGACGTCACACAAAGGGGTAGAAGGGTGTCACACATTCGAAGTCACATCAAAATGCGCAACATTCAATAAAAGTTCCAATTAAATATATGATTACCGACACTTTATTTAATGAAGTTTTACGTGGTTTCACACGTGTTATGATATAAGAGTGCAGCCTTAATTACACTAAAAATATTTAAATGACAAAAAAATAAAAAGAGATTGGAAATCTGGTCATTTTAAATAGAAGATACGGCTTTCATTGGGAGGGGGGGGGCTTTGTTATGTCACATTGAAGAAGGGTTCTAAATTTGTGTGACTACGTGTGACCAAGGAGCAGGAGGTGAAAAATCAGTCATTTAAGGACGGATACTTAAAACAATCGTATGATGGTTTTAGAAATAAATAAACATTAATAAATAATTATTATTGAAACGCAGTACATTGTAAAAGTAAAAAGTGGGGAACATGTTAACCATTCCACGCCATAGTTATGTAAATATAAATAAAAGAGTCCGCATAAGATGACATACAGGTTTGTAGACATTTTTTTAAATACAAGATTCATTTTTAAAAGCCAGAAGAAAGTTATTGAGACAAAATTTATTCCAAGTTTACAGCCAAAAGAACATGGAAAATTACTATGCTTTTTTAAATTTATAAATATATGCTTTTTTTTTATAAACAAAGATATTGTATACATTAGTATGTAAATATATTTATAAATTTACTAACTTAACTTTCATAGTAGACAAATCGTGTATTATGCTATCAAAATTTAAATTATTTGTATTATCTTGTTCTATGGACGATATTGCAAGATTTTGTAGTCTTAAATCACTCATTGGGGAACAAAGATAATTTGTGTATCAACTTCAGTTTGGAGGAACGCCGTTCACAACTATTTACACTTATAACAATTGTTGAAAACTTTCTTAGCAAAAGTATAAAGCTGGGTAAAGAATTTTCCTATCTATACTGTTGAATATATTTTAATAGATCAAGGAGGCATCCCCCCTCCCGTTTTCTAGCATAAGGCCTCTTCTAGTAGTGTAGGTAAAGCCAGGGCTGGTCTTAAGTCCCTGACACCTAGGAAATAGGCCACCTACAAGAGACCTCCAGGCCTATCTATCCTGGGCCATTTTCTCCAGGATCTTCCATTCATGGCCCACTCTCATAATGTCTGCCTCCAATTCTCGGCGCAAAGGATTTCTTGGACGACCTTTTTTCCGTTAACCCTGGGGGTTCCATTTCAGGGCTTACCTTGTTGTATAAGAAGCAGGTTTTCTTAGTGTATGACCGATCCACCTCCACTGCTTTTGAAGAATCTCTTCCTCAAAGGGCTTCTGTTTAATCCGCTGCCACAGTTGCCGGTTGCTGAATTTGTCCCGCTAGTGAATTCTGAGAAACTTTCTGTGTACTTTCATATAAATCCGGAACCTTTTCGTTTAATATTTAATTGTTCTATATCAATTATAATAAAGAAACAAATTTGATGTTAAATTTTTACAATTAGTAGACTACATTGTATTATACACTAATATTTTCTTGCAAGGACATGCAACTGATCTGCGGGTTCTATTATTTTCTTTAATAATTACATCTATGGATAAAAACATTTCTAGTTGCACCACTTGCTCTAAAGATAGAATCCCGTCTCCTGAATTTTCTCTACTCATACTTTTTCTCTTTCCAACTGGGGGGTTCAGTTGATGTCTTCAACTCTCTATAATCTATTACAGTTTTCTGTATTAGCGAATAGCTTTGTTCCATGAAATTGGTTTGAATTATTTTTTCAAAAAATGGTTTTCCATCAAATCAGATTCTATAGAAAAGAAAAATATTGCAAAGTTCCAGCATCTGATATCTTTTTACTAGCTACTTCTTTAGATGTCAATTGTTCCAAGACGCTTGAAATATTTAATTATGCCTTTTTCGAAAATAATGTATGTCATTGCGATGTTTATTAAATGAGAAATTTGAATATTTTCATGTTCTTTCGCTAAATGTTAATAATTTTCCATGAATAGACGAATTCAAATTATTTACACATTACTTTAATTTAGAAGGCATATTATTTTTATAGAATAACCGTATTTTAACATGAAAAACACATATTATGTATGCAGCTTTAGTTCATTAAAAACAAAATACATCTAATTTTTAGTAAGTTACCTTAAATATAGTTTTCTAAAAATGAAACATTAATATAAATTACACAATATTTGAACCACCCTGCCATGTTGGTGTTTGTTAACGCATTATTCTGTGCATGTAGAAATTCCACGCAAAAACTATCGTGGCGATATTGATAGTACGCATTTTTCGGCACAGCGGTAATTTGATGTTTTATGTGCAGTTTTCTTATAAAAGCTCCATTTGTGACGCATACCGCTTAATTTTCTAACAAATCAAAACCTTTTTGAGCGACTTTTAATTTTTAACGGGGTTGCATTGGTTATAACAACCACTAAGTAATCAAACACTTATAGCGTGAATTCGTTAATTAAGACTCGAAATTAAGAATATCTTTGTTTTACACGTGGCTGTCGGAAAGGGCTTTATTTTTCAAATGCCTACAAACACCAACCTTTAGATTAGTGCCGCCCGGGGCGAACCAACCCCGTCCCACCTAGCTACGCCACTGTTATCACAATATATTTTAGAACTGACAGTGAGTGTCTAAGAAATTTTTTTAAAAAAAGTTTCAAGTTTTTTTTTTGGTGTTTTTTTTTTTTTTAAATTTTTTGGACAAACATTCCCTTATTTCTGTAGTAAATCTTTAAGTCGAAAGCAAGTAAGTTTTATTTTTTCCATAGTTACTTACATAGATTAGATAGTTAACGTTAGATATAAAATTCGTAAAATTTTTCTTCTTTTAAGACGCTTCATAAGACAGTAAGTAGCCGATTATAAAGGAGGAAAATTTAATATAAAAAAAGGATTCTGAAGCAATTCCTTTTTTTTTGTCATTGTATAAGCCAAAATTCCACTTCACCCAGTTTTCGGAAAGAAACAGTGCATCTTACACGGCAAAAAATACGGAAATCAAAGATTATTTTTTTTTCTTGTGTTGTAAACTTAAATAGTCAGCCGTGTATTACTTACTATTCTCTTTGTTTAAATTGCATTGAAATTATTCCAAATAAAATTGATTTTCTTAATCTGTCTTGTACTATGCATCTAATTCATCGAGCTTCATTGCATTAATTGGTTTACACGTTGTAGATTATAACGCTAACAACACAGGCACTAATTGTTTGGGCCAATGCTTGGCTGCGAATGCAATATTGTTGCAACTCTCTACCATTAAACATTTTAGGTATGGGTACAGCATTCCTGTCATTTTGGATGATATATCCATTTGTACAACTTGGGCCTTTGATGAATGTCCTCAGGTTTATATTAGGTACACCATCTTTGACCTCACAGCCAGATCGGTGATATCTGATCACACTTGACCACAATTCTGGGGACTGACTTAAATCCAGACCTGCAGTGTCCCCGTAAACAAGGAGATTATCTGGGATCCGGTAAACGATGACAGCGTTAGGACTATTCCTCTTCATGGTGGCCCACTCTTTGGCAGCCTCAAAATTATCTGACATGTAGAAGCCATTGCGGTCAGAGAAATCCAGATTTTCTTTGCCACGTGAAAGCTCTATTCCTTTTCTCAAAATTCGGTCAAGAGAATTTGCATGTTTGGCCCCATGAAAGAGAAGCTTATGGCCATCCAATTGAAACCTTTCATTTATTATCTCAGATGTAACGGTCGTATTGTCATCTTTCTCAACTTTAATCAATTCATAAATAAGATTGACGGTGTTGTCATCACCCTGAGCATAGTTTTGAGTACTATGCGTAATCCACTGGTTCATCTCTTGATTTGCGTACCAATCACCATATGGTATCATAGTCAGCAAGGGGTGTCTTGAAAATGTCAACTCCAAATAGTCCGTAGCCCAGTAGAGTGGAGACTGCATAATATGGTATTGTGAAGGAATGCTGTTTGCGATTTCTTCTGACTTTTCTTTTGAAAACCCCAGTAAAACCAAAGAGGCTTCAAGATCTTCTTGTGACTGAGGGCTGCCATTCATGACCATATCCTCCATACTATCTTCCATAATGTCTTCAATGAAGTTTAGTGGAGATCTATGTAGTATTTGATCGTCTTTAATGTCAGCCATGTTCTTGGAGATGTTTTCCTGCAATCCTAAAATACTGCATAGCAAATCAAGCTCTGAAACACTTATCATAGGAGGCGTTGTTTGGTGATGAATTTTATCAAGATCAGAGATTTCATCAATTTTTTTGTTAAGATCGATTATCTTTGACATTGTTAAGGGTTGATTTTTTGTAGTACTTGACATAAAATACCCTTCTAAATCTTTCATCAACCCAATCAGCAAAGTGTGTAAGTCCTTAAAATTCCTCCTATACTGACCTAAAACCTGAAATATTGATTTACTACTTTTTTAAAAGCATTAAAATAAAGAATAAATAAACACGTAAAGTATAAAATAAATGAGACTGAATAGAAGGTACAAGGTAATGAAGGCCTTTTACACTTTACTGATATTTATTTATTTCGTGAATACTGCAAATGTTTTTATTAAACAAGGGGATTTAATAACTTTTATACATTCCAGAATTGCAATGGAATGGTTATATGAACACATAATTGTAGGTGTGTATCGATTTGAGTGGTATTATAGTATTTGGGGGAACATCAGCATGTTTAAGTAATGAAAAAAGTTAATCATTGTTGTATGTAATGAAAGGTACAACTTACCTCGTCTTTAGCCAGCTCCAAATGTTTGGTAACTCCACCCACATATTCAGTGATCAAATAAGCAGCTGTCAAGGATTTTACTCTCTTGTCTTTCACATTTGTATTGAACTGCACACTGTAATTTTCATATAGAACTTCTCCTTTTGATGTAACATACACAAATGGGATATCTTTCTTACTAAAATTGAGCCAATGTCCAACTTCTCTATTTGGTAATGGAGACATTGGGGGTATTATACCTAATTTATAATCAGTCAAAGTGTATAAAATATAAAATATTTCTTTGGCTGCCAAACGGTAGGCTCGTAGTGGAGAGCCTGTAACATTGACTTTATCATGACTGGCACTTCTGCATGGTTTAGTCTAGCAGTTAAAAAATAAGCAGAAATCACTACATAGCAAATTTAATGTACATCAAAAAATAAAACAAAAACAAAAATAAAAAATTTATATAATTTGATTACATTAACAATTTTTTTAAGAAAATAGTTTGAGATATAACTTTCATTAAAAGTTTTAGTGAAATTAGCGCCTTATTAAATTAAAGTTGCCAGCTTACCAGCGTTTTAATTTTTGGCTTTGATAAGTCTTCACTGCGTCCTGGTTCTGTAGAATCATACACTGTTAAAATAGAATGATCAGAATCAATGAATTAAATTTCAGATTATTTTCTTATCCAACGGGACATAAAGGAAACACAATCGTTTGTTTTTCCGGCATTTTAAATAGCCATTTAACTGTCAAATGGATAACATTGAAATAAGAGTTTGCAGACTAATATGTATATTAATTATTTTTTTGTTGTTTATAAGATTAACTAGCCTAATGGCCGTTGTCGTTCAAATTTCTCAATACATGAGCTAGAAGAATGAATAAAATTAATAAAAATATGAGAGGTACATTTAAAAAGAACACACAACTATATTTTTTTAATAACTTGTTAATGCAAACGAATTATTTTAAAACTTTATAATTATATTAAATTATTTGTTTTAATCTAGAAGGATCTATTTAATGTACATTATTTTAAAACACAGTTCGGTATAATTGTAGGGTTGAATACATAAATACAGATTTTATAAAAAAATAAATTTGAAACACCTTATTCTTTAAAGGTTTATTGTCAACTAACAATGTGTCATCATCTTTTGGGGTTGAGTTTTACACTCTTAGGACTGGGCTCAGCGAATCGCAGGCGTGCTTCATCAAGTGGGCACGGGCTTAAATTTATTTTTTCACAGGTATTTTGATTTCTCCATATAAATCCCCCGCTTGCTCGGGGAACTATAGCAGTACAAAATGCGGTACACTCTGTGCCCATTGATGTACCGCCGAACTACTCTGCACACCACGTGCTAGTATGTCACCTATTTTTACCAGAATAACACTGACTGTCTTTGCCTCCAGGAACGATCGGGTCAAACCCCGTGAGAAAACCGTGAGTCGGTGAAGACTACTACGGTTGTGCAAAACCTTTTGTTTGGCTAGGCGTTTGCGCACTTTCTTTAAAAGCCTGTGGATTGCCGTCAGCCCTGCATCGTGGCTAGTAGCTGTGTTTTCACACAGTCTGGACAGATCGACATTGCCTTGCCCCTTCGAGGGTGATTTATTTAATACGCCGAAATAACTGACGCACCTTATTCTCATCGCAATCTCAGAAGGAATTACATTGTTTCTCATATTTGTGTCATTAACAGTATATTTTTTCGATTTTAAAATGTTGACATTTGTGTTCTACTCTGTATATTGTTTGAACACAAAAAATAGCCTGATTAAAAAGAAACATAAACCAATGAAAGGTTGCTTAAAAAATAAAACAACAAACTTTTAATATGAAATGTGCGTAATGGTGGAAACAGGGATTAACCATTTTACTTTTACTTGCAACAACGCACGGTGCAAAAAGGCATGAGTTGATACATTAATAAAACAGGAGCATCAGTTGAAATTACAGCAAAATTTCAAAATAAAATTGGAAGTAAGAATTATTATTTAAAAACTTTTTAAATTATATAAATATTTAACTATAGGAAACACATTTTTAAGGGATAAATTTGGAAGTTTTAATTTTATGTGGATAAATAAAAGATCGACACTACTTTTTGTAAAACAACGAGATTTTTTTATGCACATTAAAGGCAGATAAGTTTATCTCTTAAATAAATTCATTCATAGTTATTGAAATTGTGACAATCATATAATAGTGCAAGTTGAACATTAGTATTTAACATGTTTGAATTTTAGAAGAGCCGATAATGTGTAACTCAATGAGATTTCCATATGTTAAAAAATCGAAGCATGTAATTTCTTGTAAATCGAACTACTTTTAGTTGGTGTAAGCTATTAGAAAAGAATATATAAAATATTTATAGTGAGTTATGTTGTTTTTCTAAAGAAATTTGTCAATAGAATTAACTTTATACATTGTAGTATTTTATATGCCTGATAATTTACTGAAAACTTAATACATAAATAAATAAAAATATGGAATCCCTACATATTAGAAATTCGTTTTTTAAAATCATAGGGGTGCATCGTTTTGTACTTTGTTGGGATCGATTATATAAGAAAGAACCCTTTGGGAAAAATGTTTTTGGGAGATGTTTTCTTTATTTTTTCTTTTATTTTTAACTCTTTGAATAAAAAAAAATCAAAACATTAGTTTACCTTTCAGTCCTTTTTGGGGAACCTTATCCTCCTCACCGTTCTTCTCTGAAAACGGGATCAAAAATGAAAGAGTGATTTTTAGAGTAGTTATTATAATTGATTTAATGCTAAACCTATGCCTTATTTCGATAATTATTATTGTATTTATGTTGCAAATTATGAATTAAGATTTAAAATTGTTTTTAAACATGAACTTAAAATCTTTGAGAAAACGAAGTCTAGTACTTAGATTTTTTAAAATATTTATTTTGGCAATGAAACGTAAAATAACAAAAGTTAATAAAGCACACATAAAAGAATTATACATACAGTGGCGTCACTAGGGTAGCGCAGTTGGGGTTGACGAACCGGATAAAACCATCAGGGGAATGAAACCAATATGAAAAAGTATGTTCTCCTGCTATTTAGCACTGGAAAACTCTAAAGTGTTCTATAGGTTAAAACGTGAGGGGGCTTCATCATGAGCTACCACCTTGGGTGACACCAACCCTAGTGACGCCGCTGTATACATACATATAAACTGTGTCTAGCCTGCTCTAGGTTCTGGCAAATTTTATTTTATTAAAATTTTTATCTTTAACTATTGCAATTATAAAATTACTTTTTATAATTTTATTACTAAACCATCACACAATAATACTCATAGCTGTCATTACTACAGCCTTCATTTACACTCGACAACTTTAGGGAAACAAGAACCCATATCATACAAACTGCTCCCACCCTCAACACCAATCGTATATTCCTAAAGTAAAGAATACCTGTATTGATCAAATAGTGTTGCCATTTTCTCTTATCAGATGATTCAGAAATCACTGGAAAAGAATTAATTATTTTTTGTTACATTTTCTGTTTTGTCTAGAAAAAAGACAACTTTGTGCTAAAACAAGTGATAAAATCTTGAATGAGTATTTAAAAAAAAATTTCAAAGAAGTAATTGTCTATTTCTTTATTCATGGTATACTATTTAGATTACAATTAAAGTAATTTCAAATCAGTAATTCGGATAATACAAAAAATTGCTAGAACTCTATTTGCTAGAAAAGAGATTTTTAAATACAATCCAGCTTCAAGATGTTTTCTAAATTTTATTAGCAATCGTCTGGCGTCTGTTTGAACACGATAGATGTTATGGTTGGCGAGAAAATGATGAAATACTGATATTTTTTAGGTTTTCTTTTTTTTTATTTTCCAGGAAATCAAGTAAACCTTTTCGGTATTTTTTTTTTATTCCTTCACATCTTTTGGACGTCCTTAACATATTTTCAAAAGACCAGAACCCTCTGTCTGGTATGGCTCAGTAGTAAGCTTGTGCAAGATCAAACATAAGGACATACATTATAAATATATATTACATAGATGTAAAAAATATTTTTTATAAAAGACGTTTTTAAAAGTGGACTAAAAAGAAGAACATAAAAAATTATATATTTCGCCTGCAGTTATTGAAATATGCAGTATAGAGATAAACTAAAAATGTAATAATTTAATTAAGGTACATTCGATCTATCTGAAATTTATTACATTGCATTGTCATCCAATATCTAACCTGTGGTAAATTTATGAGAGCTCTAGACCTATTGTAGTGGTTTAAATTTACGTTGGAAAATTTGAAATTTGCTGACAGACAGCCCGGAAAGAATGTAAGTTAATAAAATGTGGTTAATAGTAATAGTGAAACATTAAGCTGGAAATAGACAAATTAGTACCTACAAGTCAGTGGCGTAGCTAAGGGGGCGGTCCGCCCCAGGAGCCAATCATTCAGAGGGCGGTATTTTTGGGCATTTGAAAAGCAAAGGCATATATTTGACTACGCCCTTTTTCTTTTGAAGGGGGAAACCAAAGTGACAAAATTATTCTTAATTTCGAGTCTTTATTAGCGGATTCGTGCGAATTTGTTTGATTACATAGCGATATTATAACTATCGCAAAAACGTTCAAAAATTTGAAAATCACTCTAAAAAGGTATCGATTTGGTTGAAAAATTAAGCGGTATTGGTGGTTTTATAAGAAAACTGCACAAAACACAACACATCACCGCTGGTCCGAATATATGTATTTTTAATATCGCCTCGAATGTTTTTGCGTGGAATTTACACATAATCAGAATGATGCACTAACAACTACCCTACATGACATGGTGGTTCAAATATTGTGTTTTATTGTTTAACTTGCAGGTTGTAACTAATATTACTGTTTCAGTTTTAAATAAAAAATATTGAAAGGTAACTTATTAAAAATTAATTATTTTTTGTAAATATTAAATATTCACATTTTTCCGTTAATAATCACCACAATAACATAAATAATTTCGAAAAAGGCATACTTGAAAATTTCAGTCGTCTTTTAAAAACTAACATTTAATTTAACTAGTAAAACAATATCAGATTGTGGAATTTTACTCAGGTCAATGCAACCTTTTCCTTTCCATTGGTGTCTAAATATATGGAAACCCGTCTTTTTTTATATAATGCAAACCCATTTCATGGAACAAAGATATGTGCTAATAAATACAGAACGCTGTTTTAGAGAATGGAAGATATGAACTGAACACCGAGTTAGATTTAGAAAAATATGGGTGGTGAAAATTCAGAAAACTTGTTTCTATCTTTAGAGCAAGAAGTACATAGAGCAATGGATGTAATAAAAGAAAATAAAAGAACGCGTTCATAAGTAACATGTCCTTGCAAGAAAATGTTCGTGTTTTATACCACGTAACCTACTTAATGAAGAATTTGAACATCAAATAAATGTATTTATTTACAATGATAAAGAACAGTTCGAAAAGGAATGCGCGGGATCTGCAGTTTGGGTAGGAATAATGTATGAATAAGGATAATAAGTGAAAAATATGATAGGTGGGGCCTATGACAGTGCGGGGCTAAATGCGACCGAAAAGTTTGCAGTAGCCTAAGACCAGCCCTTGCTGTCATTACACTAGAAGAAGAGGCATTATGTTAACAAATAAAAGGGGGAAGGGGGAAATGCCCTCTTGATCTATTAAAATATATTCAACGTATAGATTGGAAAATTCTTTATCTAACATTATAATTTTGCTAAGAATATTTTTGTCAATAATTGCTATCTGTATATCTAGTTGTGGAAGGAGAATCTCAAACTGAAGTTGAAAAAAAATTATCTTCATTCTGCAATGAGTGATTTAAGACTACAAAATCTTGCAATATTGTCCATAGAACACGATTTTACAAATAATTTAAATTTTTACAACATAATATACGATTTTTTTTTCTACTATGAAAATAAGGTAAGTAAATATATAAATATATTAAATTATAATGTTTAAAATTTCTTTGTTTAAAAAAAGCATATAGATTCTACTCTTACTTATAAATAAAAAGATAAAAGCATATAAATTGTTAATGTTATTTGGTGGTGTACATTTTGAAAAGTTTTGTCTTATTTGGGGTTGGGGGGACCTGAGACCCCAATAACATTTTTGGCCTTTATTTATAGATTTATTACTGCTTACATAAATAGGGCATGCAATGATAGAAATGTTGCCCACCTTTTAAAATGTACTTCGTTTCAAAGTAAAATTATTTATTCATGTTTATAATTTTTTTTTTAACCATACGATTGACTGAAGCGGCCATCCATTAATGAGGTCACGTGATTTTGGCTGATTTTTCACCCCCTGCCCCTCGACACAGGTCGTAACGAAAACTTGCATCCCTTGCCCAATTCCTCAATGTGACGTAACAAAGGACCCCCCCCCCCATTAAGAGCAAAATGAGCATGTGTTATTTTTGTTTCCATATAAATGTTTCTAGCGTAAGGCTGCACTCTAAATCGTAACACGAGTGAAGCCACGTAAAAGGTCATTAAATAAATTTTCTGCATTCATGTATATAAGTGGAACTTTGATTTTCTAATGGTGCGTTTTGAATGATGTCAAAAGTGTAACTCCTCTCTCTACTCATCTCTGTGCGTGACGTCATGTTGGCGGCCCTAAGAGGGCGGCATATTGGACACCGCCCCAGGCGGTAAAAGCTCTAGCTATGCCACTGCTACAAGTCGTAAGTATTCCTGATGTTTTTGATATACAAAACAAAGTTGTTGTTTTTTTTCAATTTTGGTTAGAAAACTCTGGTTCAAGCAAATTACACACAAATATATATACCAATATTATTGATCTTTTTAATTCATATTATTATCACAGTTCTTGACATGACTATGTTATTAATATCATCATTTAATATTATTTTCGGACAAGTATAAAAGATAAAGGCACTTCTTAATTGATAAGATAAGTGTAGTTTACATTTTTTCTTTTGGAATTCTTCTGATACATCATTATCTGCATAATCGCTTCTGTCTGGAAATGGCAAGAATGCAACAGTATTTTAAATTTTTATTGTAAAGACTCTGTCTCGTTTTTTTAGAAAAGGAAATATATTTTGCAATTGTAATAAAATATAAAACTAAAATGCCAACTTATTTTATTGAGTGATATAACATTGTATGTATTTTCTGTATGGGACCGATCTAAATAACCAAAATAACATAGAGAGACTATAACAAATTTAAAAACAGAATAGCGAAATTCATCAATGGGGAATATTCAAATATATATATATATATATATAAATATATATTACCATTTTAAGATCTAATTCAAATTTCGAATTTAATCTTTAGCAATACATGAGTTTTCTTTGTCATAGTATATATAAAAATATTCACGGCTTTTACATCTTGCTCAGTTTGGACCCGGCCACTAATGCAGTTTTATATACCGGTACCATTAATCCAGTTGACATGAAAAATTTGGAAGATGTTTATTGCACGCTCATTTATTTAATTACTACATCTGTCAGCAGTTCTATTTAGTTAACCTTCACAGGTCACGCTTAGTCCTCTATGTGACTGGAGTTCCCTGAACTACTATACGTGTTTACAACACAGGGTGTTTAGGAGGCAGAACACGACCGGTGGTGAGTAACACACCGCCACTGGTCAGTGAGGTGTAAGAGTGTTGTAGCTAGGAGCAAGGACTTACGGGGACTGGTGTATATTGTGTATTTGTGAATTGATGAAATAAACCTCTTGCTTATCCACAAAGTTACTTAGACTTTATTGTGTTTATAACTTAGCAATCACTCAGCTACAGTTTTGAGTCATAGGCGGGATCACTTTATTAAAGATGTGTGTCTTTCAACTACAACAGTGTTTTTCAATCAAACAAGGATGGAACATGATCAGTTGCAGTTCAGTCATCTGTCCTTGCTACCGAAGTGGACGGATGACTGCGGAACAGAACCATTCTTCAGAGAGGCACAGCTATTATTACAATTTAAGCCATTGTCCCCAGCCTACGCAGTAACCTTGATAATAGGCTCATTAGAGGTGCCGAGATAAACACCCATGAGAAACTGCTTTGTCTCATAGTACAAATATGGGATGAGCAGAGACACCACCACCCCTACTCAACGTTTGAAGAGAGTTGACCTCTCTAACCTTACTGCTATGTACCGCCTTACGACCTCACACAGCTTATGCAACACCTACTGACCTACATCAACCAGCAGGTAGCAGATCTCAAAGATAGGCTCCGTTTCACAATACAACAGCAACAATGGGATATGGATGCTAACGGTATGCACTGTTCACAAGTACTCAGATATCCCAAGTCCAGAAAAGAGATCTCGTCACCGACAAAAGGTATGTCTGTGGTGTGATAGAAAAGGCCATGTTCAGGTTGAGTGCCGTGCTAAAAGAAAATGACTTTTTCTTTGAATACTTCGGATTCATTTTTCATTTTTTATTTTTATTTTCGTTTTGTTTGTGTCTTGTATGTTCGTTGATAAAGGCTCTTTGCCGAAACGTTCGCTGTTTTGTTACGTCCGGTCAGGCTAACCCATACCTTGTTTACGTCTTTTCCATTAAAAGAAAATACCTCGCTCACCATTATGATTCACCTCAATTTCTGACAATCCAATGTCAAACTGGTTACCAGGAAACTGGCATAGACAGCGTAACCTTGTTCGTCTCACAGAAAGGGTTCGACTAAGCTCAACACACATAAATGCCAGCACCCAAATCCGAAGAAATATCGTGGGTAGCGCAACAGGTCACCTCATACACCTAGGTGCTCTGATACGGTCTACCAGAGCGAGATCAAGCAATGGCCATCCAAGCGCCGTAAACATTCGTCTCGGTGGGGATTCAACTGTGGATCTCAGACTCAAGAGATACCACAATTCACTAAAATAGCCTTCAGTGGTCATTCCCTTTACGTGAGGTGTGTAAAGGCAAATCATGTGCCTGCGCCACCAGGTCTTGACCGTCAAGAAGTAACACGTAATTCTCAAATAGTCCCAAGTCGACCTAGGAGACAGAAGTTCCTACCGGCCTATGAAGAATCTCTCCACTGCTGCTAAAAACACCAACAACTATACACCAGCTACCCCAGTGTTGTGAGAGCCTGTTAAAGCTACACGGGATCAAGCAAGGATGTTTTGGTTCGAAGATCTGAAGGTCAAACGTGTGTGACCACAATACGCAATGACCACTCGCCCGTGCTCACTCGACAAATTAGAAAAAGGCAAGAGGACACTGTGCTACAATAAGACCACGGCTATGATACTGACTTCGTAAGAGATGGACATGCCAAAACAAAAGTGATATAAGACAACCTCGCAAGCAAAGCTGCGAGTGTCCCTTACGTTGTGGTTCTGAAACCATGACGTCAAGAAAACCTAGTCGTATTAATTCATTGAGGCTTTGATTTTTAGGATTCAATTAAATGAATTATGTATTTTCACTAATGCTGGGTATATATAATTGTAATATAGTATACAATACTGTATATTATTCTTTATGAACTTTTTTTCTAAATCTTTTGTATTATTGGCACCAATGAGACCGCTGGGTTCCTAACTCATGGGGAAGATGTGGCAATGTGCCTTAAGTATTAGTATTTATTAATTATAACTCGATTTAAATATAGAATTACGTTGTAGGTATGATAATTCATGGTATTGTTATTTAGAGTTTTAAATCCAGCCCTTGAATGTGCTGTTATTAAAGGTCATTTGTTGGTCACGGTACTACCATCCCGACGTTGATTAAACAATTGAGTCATACACAGTCCTAAAACTGGACCTATGGAAGGAGTATTGATTCACCCCCTATTAGTTTTAGAACCATTGTCGGGAGTGGTCAGTTATAACATAACGTGTGACCATGACCTTAGAACAGGGTTATACTTTTTATTATTTTGTCAACATATGTGATGTGTTTTCTTTGTTTGAGGAATCTTTGTTAGCTTCTGCAAACAAATGTATTGGCCCGCGTGGGGGGAGGGTGTTTTTCCGTGGTCTGGGATGACTGTAGCCATGTCACATGTCACGGATTGTTCACTCAAGCCCTCAAAGAGACAGGAGTCAAATAAATAACTAACCGTGTTTACATCAAAGGGAGTTCAGGAGTAAGGACTAGACCGGTTGAGAGTGACACACCGACACTGGTCAGTGAGAGTGTTGAGGTAGCGGAGAGAAAGGGACAGTTACTGTAGTTGCTGAGAGCCATGACTGCCGTGGCTGGTGTATCCTGTGTGTGTTTCTATTTAAGAAATAAACATGTTGCTTATCATTACAAATTGAATTGGACTCTATTGCTTTTCATTAACTTAGCCACCATTGGGCTACATATACAACCAATGAATGCAAACTTAATATATTCCACTTGATGTGCCTGCGTCGCATCCTTGGCATTAAAAGCACGATAAACTGACTGCCAAATATTGAGATCCTGATGCGTTAAAATATCTGAAGCATGTTCTCAATACAAAGAGAAAAACGCTTTAAATGGCTTGGATATGTAAAAAGAATAGGCCCTGTCCGAATCTCCAAAGACTTCCTGTATGGATAACAATCATAGAGAAAGACATGTCATCAAAGTCTGTGATTTAAAAATGTCTGCCAAAAGAACGTGATAGCAGCCTGAATACCAACAAGTGACTTGCAATATAAAGCCGAAGACCAATCTACGTGGCGTAAAGTTAAAAAAGATGGCGTCACAGTAGCCGAAGAGTGAAGCATAGAGGAGGCTACAGACATCAGAGCTAGGGGAAAGGCCAAAACATTGGGAATCACAAAATTCGTGCGCAAAAGTTGTTGTAAAGACTGTCACTCAGCAACTGAAGGAAATGCAACTCAGAAATATTATGATGCACCATAGTCTTGCGAATGGAAAAGTTACTAATTATTATTCTTATTAATATTATATATCTGTGTCATACATATATANATATATATATATATATGCTAACAATAAAGCCCATCAAAGTGCGTTCGGCCGTCGTTTCCATGGTTTGTTGTACCGCTCCTCCAACAACCATCTCAATAGGCCTTAAATACTTAAATATACATTACGTCAAAAATATTATTCATTTATAGTTGTAATAAATAGCCGGTAAAAATAGATTTTTGACTATTAATCCCAACGTATGCCGCTCATTTCTTGTTTTTGGTTTTTTACTTTTGTCATACATTTGTTTATAAAGTTATTAAAATAATTTAATTTAATTTTTTAAAAGTCCTTACTACACTGATATACGGATATTATTCGGATGTGCGATACGTTTTTACCGAATCTAGATAGAGTCGAAAAAACTCGATATCCGGTCCGGATAATCGGCATGCTTGAAATACAGTCGTTCCCTAGTTTATTACGACAAAAAGAATATTTGTTTATATTTATTTCTACATTAGAATATTTGACTGGGGCCACCGCTTTCCACGTATAATTCACTCACTAATTTCAGAATTATAATTTTAATTTTTAATTACTAATGTAAAGTGTATCATAATAGAATTCAACGAAATTCACAACTTCCTTTACACATTAAAAAATTTAAACCACTTGCATCGAGTTACAAATGTAATTTTACACATTTATCAAATAAAGAAAGTACCCATATAAAAAGCCACAACTCAATTTAATATACGAAGATTCAAGAAAATATGCGCTTAGTAATTTGACAATAAAATATTTTTGAAAGGGCACCGCTAAAAATAAAGTCTTTTGAAAATCACTGCACAAAATCTAAGTCGCGTTGAATGTAAACGTAAACATTATCGATATGAGATTATTATTTTTATTCTGATTGGCTGTTGGAGTCCTTGGAAATAAGAGGAAACAATAGCTATCAATGACCGCACAGAAAGTTGCCTTTTATTAGTATACATATACACATTTGCACACACATAAATATAAACATATTTATATTCAGATATAAAAATATATAGATCTATTTGGTATAAACACAATCGTTCTATTGAATATTAAGTTGACTTAAAGAAAATATGTCAATTTTAATATCTTCTCATTTGTGCTGATTATTGTTATCATTCGTGACTTTACTACCATGAATCTTTAATTATAATTTATTTTATTTTATTTTTTCATTTATTACAATAATTGATAATTATTAAAAATATAATAATTAAAGGCACGAATTATTGCTCATAATTTGTTTATTTTACCTTTTTGCATTGCTTCATCATCATCATCATCATAATCATCATCATCATCACTACTATCTGGAAATGTCAAGAACGCAACAGTATATACAATTTGATTTAATAGCTATGTCTCGTTTTTTATGAATTTTTTTTTCAATTATATTAAAATTATAAAAAAAAATGCTACCTTACTTCGGTGGGTGCTATATGTAAGTATGCATATTGTGTATGGGATATATCATAAAATTTATTAAAAACACAGAACACCCAGAAATATATAAGGAATAAACAATAATATGAAAATTATCCAAAAAGATCACATTGACCGATGTTGCCAACAAGAAAAACTAACAAATATTACATTAACAATAAAGTAAACATAAACATGCATTCACCTTGTCCAGGTAAATCTATATATTCAAAAGTTAATGAGTTTACTATGTCTTCCTCCGTCAGTAAATTCTTTGATCTTACGTTTCTCCTAGGAGTATCTAAAAATAGAAAAGAACCATCGTTAGTTTATATATATATGTATATTATCATTATGATACACCTTATCAGATTTAGTTGATTTTTTTAAAAAATTATATTTTTAATAAAAAAAATCATCAAGCAATATAATTTTTTGAAATCTTCCAACTTAATACAGAATAAAAACTGGTTGTAATGCTTCGTGTTCATTTTAAAAGGTAACATTTATCATTTTGCAGAAAATTGCAAAAAAAAAAAAAAAAACAACTAAAAAGTATTATAACATTTTTTATTAGTTTATAATATAAGTATTGTTTTTTTTTTTAAATATCTTATCTTATCTTAAATGTTACAGACGCTTCTTCTGTGCAGAAGACTATTTCGTCCTACGTTTATCAATAGTTTGTGTTTAGTCCTGTATTCTTATTAAATTTGTAAATGATGATAAAATGTTGGCTTTCCTGTTTTTTCAGAAAACCCATTTTATGCCCGAATCCCGGTCGAAAAGACAGAAATCTTGTATGTGTTTGTTCTTGCATACAGAATAAGAAAGGTGTTTTATTTTATGTCTATCTGAGGGTTGTATTAAGTTATGTTTGTGCTGAATTTCTAAATTAGAATTAATAACTTTATATATAATTATTAATTTACTCTTGGTTATTCTATCCTCTAGTGTTTCAAGGTTACATGATTTAACTAATTGTATTACTCTTGTCAGTTGTGAATATTCTCCAGTAATGCATCTGGCATATCTTATTAGAATTTGTTCTAGTTTATCAATATTTTATTTCTTGATGGGTCCCATACAGAAGATACATATTATAGTATAGGTCTCACCAGTGTGAGGTAGCATTTTAATTTTATATCTTTGTTACAATTGTAAACGTTTATTTGTATAATACAGCCTCCCGGTCCAGGCCTTTGCGAGCCGTATGGCTCTAGAGGGACAGGACTGTTTACAGAACCAAGCTACGGTTCATTTGCGGGGCGTTATGCACTACACCCACAGCCGCGGTAGAAAGTATGTCAAACGTAGAACCCTTGACGATAAGGCGAGAAAAGGCAATCATGACTACGGTGGAGCTATACCGTAGGTTGGAGCATGACGAACCCTGCTACCAATTACAAGACCGATGGGTTAAGAGGACAAGACAGAAGCGACCCTCCTTCATGGACGTGGTCTACGAAGTGGAATACTCAGTCCCCCTACCCAAGCACAGGGAACAAATGCAACTGGTCCCTGCTCGAGGACCACATGAAAGCTTTGACCCGTTTGAAATACGTTTGACACTGGCAAAAGCCGCGGTGACCAAGGCCAGTCCCGTCGAGTTCTTGCGAGACGAGACTCTGCGAACAATCGAGGCCTATGGAGACAGCGTGGTAAAGGTCTTTACAGACGGCTCACTTTTAAGAGATGGCAGAAGTGGATACGGTGTGCTAATTCAATACCCCCAACCAGGAACCGACAGCGTCGAAATGTCGGGGCCGTGTAGATCTACTAACAGTAGTTATGAAGGCGAACTGGAAGCGATTCACAGGGATTTGAATGCAGTACGCCGACGTCTAGCAAAGAGAAATAGTTTCCCGACCGTCGTGGTCTTTACCGATTCTCGGTTTTCGTTCGAAACCTTGAATCGATCCTCTCTGGAGGCCAAGACGGTAAGTGCAATTTTGGAGACAGTATGTGAACTCCTAGAACGAGGCGGCAGAGTAGTTCTACAGTACAACTGGGGGTCAAGTCATGGCTAAAAGACCATTTTCGTGAGAAATGGCTTGAGGGCTGGGCAAATGGGAATACGGCCAGAAAAGTGTACCAGAAATTGCCGCGACTGGACAAAAGCGATGCCTGGTGGAAACGTGACCGTAGTAGTCAGACGCTCATAACACGAATGAGATCTGACCATTGTCCAATACGAAGCTACCTTTACAAGTTTGACAACAGAAGGGAACTGGCCTGTCAGCTGTGTGGCTGCCCCGAGGAGACGGTGGCCCACGTACTAGAATGTTGCCCCGAGTTGGACGGGGTTTTAGGTGGTGAAGTTGCGGTAACTGCTGGGGATTACCTCTATGGCGATGCCCGAATGATGAGGCTCAACTGCGAAAAATTGAGCCGGGTTTTAAGAGCCTAATGGCTCAACCCAAAAGAGAAAGTACATTCATTTGTTATAAAATCAAAGGTTTAGTTTGATTTTTTAATAAATTCATCGTCATGGGGGATTCCAAAATAATTTCTCATTTTTTATTACTCCTAAGTATTTTGCTTCTTTAGTTTGGGTTTGTTCTTTTCCATGAATGAAATATTTTGAACTAATTTGTTTCATTTTCTTTTTTTTCTCTTAGCAGTTGACACTTTTATGTATGGGAGGACATACTCCAGTTAGTTTCCCATTTTATTAATTCATCAAAGTCTTTTTGTAAAATTTTGCTATCTTGTTCTGACGTAATTGTTACATAGATTATACAATCGTTAGCAAAAAACCTAACTTCTGATCCTGTTGATATATTGTTGGGTAAATCATTTATATCAATCAAACGAAGTCAGGGACCTAGCAAAGTTCCTTGTTGAACTCCTGAGTTAACCTTTATTGGTGCAGATTTAGATTAATTATTTATTACAGTTTGCTCCCTACCCAATAGGAAGTCTTGGATCCAGTGATATAAGGAACTTGAGATTCGAAAAATAATGTTTTTTAAGTAAACTAAGGTGGTTAAATTTGTCAAATGCTTTTGAGAAGTATAGTGTATACTATATCTATTTAATCATTATTGTCTTAGCCCTTGGATATTTCATCTATTGGACCTAATAATTGTGTTTAACATGAACTTTTTTTTTTCAATGTTGGTGTGGGCATATGGCATTATATTTGTCAAGGTAATTACTTATACTGCTATATATTATTTGTTCCAGTAATTTACAGATGATACCAGTAAGTGATACTGGTCTGTAATTACCAGGGTCTGATTAATCACCTTTCTTAAAGAGTGACTTTACGTTGGCTAATTTCCAATCCAATTATTTCCAATATTGTTATTAATTATGTTTATTTTATATTTTTAACATTATTTTGGAAGTAATTCAAACTAAATGCACTAGATATCTAAGTGAGTGTTTTTTAAAATCACAAAAAGTAGATAAATTTTAACAGTTTCAAGTGTGACTGATAAATTGTCATCGCTATTTTCTTGAAACGACAAAGATGCAATTAAAAATTAGATACCAGTTAGATAAATTGTTGTTGACAAGAATTTGTGTATAGAAACTTGAGATCCCATATTAAATGCTATAAGAGAATTGAAATTAAAAGTTACCTTTTGTGAGGGCGTGGCCCAAAATTTTATATCGTACATGTTTTAGATTTTGATCTCAAATTACTATGTTTGGGATTCTGTGACATATTAAAGTTTAGCTTTTTTTTTCAATTATAAGTTATTTGAATATTCTTTTATTTCACATTTCGCTAAGAAACTTTGGCAAATTGTTGAGTACAATCGAGGCATTATAAGTTTTAAAATTAATTCGTAAGTAACCTGTGGCCAAAAAATTTCGTTTTTTATATATGATCCATATAAAATGTATTGTTAACGTTGACTATAGGAATATAACATAGATATATCTTGATCAAAATAGAAACATTAAAAATAATTTTGCATAATAAAATATCATATGACATTTAAATTTTGATGTCCATTCTTTCGCGGCGAGGAAAATAAATATATTGTAGACTTCCTATACTTTATATATATAAACATATAACTGATTTCTTTTTTTCTTTTTTTCTTCCTAAAATGTTTTTTAAAATAAATAATAGTTTATTCCCCGCAAAAATTTTGCAAGTTGCATTAAAAATAGTCAATGTTGAAACTCTACCACTTTTTTTAAAACATGAAATAAAACGGTTAATGGTGATAATATACTTGTTTAACTTTCTAGTATTATTTTTAAAAAATTAAAACAATTAATATATAATAGAATGTGTTATGTTATTGACAAACAGGTTATGCAAAACGCAAAAAAATTGGTAAGTAGTAAAGTTTAACAAAGCTGAGAGAACAATAAAAACAATCAGACACAAAAATACTTTACCCATTTAAAGCGTTTGATAGGGTGCATAATTCTATTTTCGCAAAAAATTTTTAATATTTAGCATTTCTGATCATGTTCACCATTAATACCAGTGATTAATTTATATACAGAGGAAAATGCTAGAGTTTTAATATGATCGAGGTGAGAACAAATAAAGGCTAGTTTAGGAGAACCACATGGGACTGTGCAATGATTCTTCATTTCCTAAATGACATAAATGAAAAACCTATTATCTCATACAAAAAGAAAGTTATGTTATTAGGCGAAAATTTTCGAACCACCTACAAAAAGCCTACGTAAATTGAAATAAACAACCCTTACAAATAATGTGTATGTGCTAAATTTCAGCTCGATAGTAACACGGGAAGTGTGCAATTTTTTACTTTTGTTTTTCCGCCGTATGGACGGACGAACAAAAGAGTAAGAGAGCCGAGGGTGAAGTTAATATAAAGGATATAATTGAACAAACCTTAAAACAATTTTTTTTACTATAAATCCTTTATATATGAGAAAGAACTAAAAGTATTGATTACACTCAAAACAAACAATTACAGAAAGAAAGTGACTTAACTCCTAAATGCTCTAAAATGGGGACTGATGGGGGTGGGGGGTGTGGTCACTGATCGTCTCAGTGAACTCTGCAAATTCATGGATGTAAACAACAACAGACGGGTATTATAAATTTATGTAGAAACAAACCAAAATTGCATTAGTTTAATTACGGTACACTCAATTGATCAGAAATTTTGATACATTGCACTGTTAGGTGACATGAGTCTGTGTGCAAAATGTCAGCTCGATAGCATCTAGGAAAGTTGGTCATTTTTTTACTTTTTGTTTTTCCGTTGTACATGCGGACGGACGAGGAGACGGCGATGAAGTTAATATACAGGATTCAAAGGAGAAGTTATTTGGAATGCCTTTCCAATTAAGGAAATAGTAGTAAATAGATGCAAATTATTTCATTCAATGAAAACAACTAATTCAAATTTAGATATGCTAAGTACTGGGGAGAATAGTAATTATAATTATTTAAAAAAATTAGAATCCCTATTGTCAAAAAATTATTTTTTACAAATTGAACATAATTTAAGCCCAATGGAATGAAAAAAATTATGCAAATGAAGTAACAATATTTTTTTTTTAATTAAAAATAAAAATTAAAAATAAACAACATACTATGCAAGATAACATTAGCAAGAACTTTAATAGATTAGGAAGCATTTGTAAAACACGAAAACATCACAAAATTTCATTATTGGATAATTTTCAAAATTGATCCCAAAAATATTTTACAAAGTAAATAACAAAAAATGAGTTAAAATCATTATTGTAGTAAAAGGAAAGGGTACAATAAGAAATACAAAACTAGCAATACTAAAATATGCAAATAATTATATTTGCAATTTTACACACATGAGATATAATCTATTAATTATTTAGAGCCATATTAAAAAGAAAATAAATTTTGGCTGAGAGCCGTATTGAAATACTAAGGGTCATGTAGTCGAAGTAAATATTCGTTTTTGGGAATAGTTTAATAAATTATTTCACATCGAAATTTAATTTACTTACATGTTTTAAATTGTTTTAACACCAATCAAATGTTGAAGAAATGTAAGCGTTTGATTTATACAATTAACTAACATCTCAATATGTAGAATTTAGAAAATATAAAAACACTGCATATTGATTAAAAATATATTTGATATATTTTTTATGTTTCCGCTGAGAGGCTTTCGAAAGAGCTAGGTGCTGATGAACTCGTTGAAGGCTTGTAGTAGTTGTACGAAGGTATGTAAGAATACGGTCGTTTAGCAGTAGCAGAATTCAAAGACATGACTCAATTAAAAAAAATAATAAAAAAATAAAAATAAAAACTAGTTGCCGAAAGCATAAGTAATGTATCCTGCGGACTAGTTCTGTCAAAGGGTACCCAAGAACCAGAGTACATATTGCCGTGCGATTACCCGGATAGCAACATTGATTGAGTCGGACGAGGCTGCCGAGATTTAAGGATGGGCTATTTTTATTATATGATAGAGCTTTTTTTTTCTTTGAAATACTTCGAAAACGAGTAACAGATTAGGAAAAGCAAATGTTGTTGATTTAAACACCCTTTCTCCTCCATCAACTCCTATAACACGCGCACTCTCCATTCGCTTGTGTTTCTTGTATGACATTGTACAAAGTTGTCAATATTTAAAGTTAATTCATTAAATAGTTCCTATCAGTAGCTAAAATTTTGGTAAAACCGCAAGAAGTTGGCTATGTGGAATCACGCCAAAAGAGTTGACAGAGACACGGCCAATGAAATCTTTGTTTTGAATTTTTTTTGTGAATGATGGCAACACCAACACGATCAAACGTCATTTTGTCTCTATGCCTAAAGTAGACGTTGATGAACCTAACTTCGGTCTTCCTAGTATCGTGAACTTTTGGGGTCATTCAAGTTAACAATACGCTATCCCTTAACTATTCGCGGAGGCTTCGCGCTTTGCGAAAAATCTATGAAAAATAAAATTAAAATTTATAAATGGATTTGAGTGACATTATATACTGTACTAAATGCTTCCCAAACATTTTCTAAGGACACTCTTATTTATTAATATATTTGTTAATACAAAACAGTAGTAATATTGCATGCAAACATGTATTTCCTAATTAAGTAATGATAAAGTAAACTCATTTTAACATTTTGCTGCACCTATGTTATAATATAAAAAGACAAAACTACAGGAGGACAGTAACAAAGCACAGCAGACTTTCCTATAATGTACCGTACATCAATTTTCTAAGCGTAAAATGTATGTACTACAATATGCAGAAAATGTAACAAATTTAAGGTTTACATAGACAGATAAATACAAAACGCGCAGTTCCGGTATTGATAAAACGCTAAGTACAATGCGTTGGGGATAAGATTATCTGATTATTCGGTATCGCAAAAGGGAAACCGTAAATAGGTGATGGTATACTTTAGTATGTTACAGTGGGTGAGTGCCGTTGGCTGCTATTTAAATTTCTCAGTGTTTCAGTTGGCGGAATATAATTCACCTCGCTGTGTTATTTTTTACATATTTGGCGAAAATTAAAAAAAAATAAAAATATGCTGCAACAACCGTCGATATAAACCATTTATTCCTGACAGTGTTTAACACTGAGATATGCATTCATACATTTCATATTTATTTGTAACTTAACCTTTATAATTTCTTAATACGTAGCACACAAAAAAATGGTTGATTTAAAAGGTAACGAGTGTAATTACACGCCGCCATTGCTTTTTTTCTTCTTATTTCTATGACATTTAATTGCAGTTTTTTTTTATAATATTAAAAAAGGACACATTTTTAAATCACTTTTGTCATACATTTTCGTCGTCTAATCAATGAAAATCGGTTTAGGCACATAAATATTGATTTAAGAAAAATCAATAATTATAAGGCTACAACACTTTGCGTGAAAGTTTTTCCAAGTAATATATTTTTTGGAAAGTGTAATCTTATCTCTTTTTCCTAAATGCTGAATTTTACAAAAAGAAGAAAAGAAAAAAGAAGAGTAATTCGCAGAGGTCCGCTTTGAAACATCTCGAGAGCGATAGAGTAATTCAGAATGTTTGAACTGTACACTAGTAGCTTCACACATAAGCATGTTAAAAACAATTAATATTACTATAATAATTAAAACATGACAATCAAGGAAAAATAAGTGTGTCTACTATTCAAACGTTTTTGTGTCTATAGCAGGGGCGCGCAAGCTTTTGGCCCTTGACGGCCGCATAAAATAAAAATTACTTTTGCTACGGCCGCAAATAATTTGTTTTTTTTACTGAGAAACAAAACAGTCACTATAAAAAATCACCTTTCGAAAGAATCAACGCTAGATATCGATGACGTCATCATAATGTATTGAAGGCAAACACAGTGCGTCATTACAAACAAAAATATTTCAGTTGATATTTTCTTATATTTCTACAATATTGAAAATTGCCATATAATCCTAATAGTGTCCTTACCTCATGCATGTCACACACGTGCAGTATAAGGATATTTTAAGTTGCATTAGTACACTGAGAACCAACAAATTGAGTGAGTGATTAGCTGTTTAACTGACACTGTCCATGTAACTTAGCAGTTCAATGTGCATAATATAGTGGCTATATTGCTCTTGGATGTTTGTCGAGAGTCCGGGCAATCGCTGTATATCATCAACTGTTCTCCTGACGCCAGATTGATGTCCACCATTTGGCTTCGATTTTTGATCTTGAGATATTTCATTCGTGAAAATTACGCTTCGAACATATAAGTACTTCCAAACAGCATTTGGGTGTTTCTTCTTATATCGCGAAGCTGGATTACTGTACAACTACTTTCCATGTCTAAGGTAGATCGTTTTTGCCCTAAAATTTCTTTACAAGCTGCAAGTTTTATTTTTAGTTCGATCAGTTCCATTTGGACATCCAACGGCGCACTCTTTATCTCAACCAAATGTGGAGAAGCAAGAAGTCTTTTTTGGAGATCTTTTCGAAATCCTGAAAACTTTCTGCGCAATTCCAGCAACAGCGCTTCGAGGACGCCTGAAAAGGACATAGCCGGAAATTCATTTTGTCTAATTTCAAGGCCCTCGATTAGAGCTGTGAGTTTCGGGAAATGATAGAGATTTAGCTGTTGGATATGAATTTGTAGCAGACCGCATTAGTCAAAGAAGTCTTGTACTCTGACGTGCATGAGGCAAACTGTTGTTCTTTTGCCTCGCAGAGTGTAGTTGAAACACTTAATATAAATTAACAAATTTTAAGAAAGGATGGAGACTTTAAGAAGGTTTGGTTCTGCAGTGAGCAGTCCTTGTGTTTTAAGGGCATTAAGTTCGTGTATTTTTCTTCGTAGCTTCAGAACACGATAAGATGTTTTTTCATTGAATTAACCAACGAATGGTGGTGGGGAAAAGAATATATTTAACCAAAGAATCATTTTATAAAGAATTGGTATGAATTGGCGGTGGTTAAGAGAATTCCCGCGAATGAAAAGGACAATGCGATTTACTTCCTTCAAAATGTTATCCAATTCAACAGATTTAGAGCACAGCACTTCCTTGTAAATAATACAGTGCAGATTTATGGACTAGTCATTACTGTGATTCTTAAACACATAATCGGACAGACTAGCCACTAAGCTATTTTGCTTATCAACCATGACAGGCGCGCCGTCTCTGCATATGCCTTGCATTTTCTTCAAATCAATTTAGAGTCGATGAAGGTTTTGTGATTGCCAAAAATATGCTTTCCTCGAGATTGAGTAACGATTGTCTCCATGATGAGCAGGTCCTCGCATTATTTAAATGTTTGGGATAGGGAGCGAATGAATATGAGTAGTTTTGCTGAGACTGACATGTCTGTAGATTGATCAACAGCGAGTGGACACAGGATTTCCTCCTTGTTAATCATTGACTTTATGGAGAGCTTCAGCTGCCCGGCAATATTATTTTGATGGCGTTGCATGGTATCACGTGACAGAAGAAAAAAGTAAATCCGTTTACTTACTCGGTTGAATACAATTAACAACATATATTATACAACTTTCAACGAGCTCCCCATCGCAAAGAAAGGCTTTCCTGCGACACGCGAGTCTTAACAAAATCAGATATGAACGACGTCTGTTTTCTAACATTCGTCTTTACAAATCACACGCAGATCTTCCTAGGATTACCTTGTATCTATGTATAGTTGTGAGATACGTATCAGCGAAAATGTTGCTTTGCATTATCCGTTCTGACAGTTTTCGCAAAATCGCTGCAGATTAGACACTGCATGAAATGGTTCGCTGTCTTCGCCCTACAGAAATCTAACTTCCATTATACATCCGCTTGTCTTCTTTCAATGGCAAAATATCGAATGGGCACATAACACAGTTTCAGCGCGCTTCAATATTAGACGGTCGAACTTCAAGGCCTGCCCTCATGAGCAACAATGTATGTATATGAGCTACAGCTGCCGGAGTCGTAATTTGTTTCGCAATAATAAGTGATTCTTAGATTAAATAAATATTCGATAATTCCTTTTTACATTTTTACATACTATAACGTATAAAGGAAAAATTAAAATTTTTAACTGCCGAAGGTTATTAAAATGTAAACAGATTTCCACGGCCGCACTTATAACTGCCACGGCCAAATGTGGCCGTACGGCCGCATGTTGCGCAACCCTGTTAACGTTAGTAAAGTAAAATAGAAATAAGAGCTCTTTAATGTTATAAAGAGAGAAAAAATGTCGGATTTCTTAAAACAAAAGTAACAAAATAGTGGTATCAAGATATAAATAGGAAAAGAATATTAAAACGGATGTTATAGCAAAGCAGATAACAGTAATCAGAGGTAACAGAACAGGCACAGTGGAGATGATAAATACGTCGTAAAAAGAGGTGTTAGAAAAGAGCTCCCCCACCCCCTTTTATTTTTTAACACCTATTAGGAACGAAAAGGAGATAAAATGTATAAATTAAATTCATATTTTTTAAAAAAGTAAAATATATGTTTTTATACTGATTGGCCCGAAAAGTCGTAATAAATTGAAAGATATAAGGATAAAATTTAATACTGTAATATTTTTATTTAAAAAATGTATTGTACTAAAAGGAACGAGTTGCAAACTTAAATTACGGTAGACATTGCGGGTTAACATTATCAGTTATGACATGAGGAGATTTGTAAATTTACGACGCATGCATGAAGAAGAAACCCAAGGTGAGGGAACATTGTCAAGAATATGGCATCGAACTTCTGGTTTAGAATCTAGGTACGACACACATAAATTTACCTCTAAAATAGTTTTGTAACAATTTTTTAGAAAAATATTTTTTATAAACCCCGGTTTCTTTTTTTTCCTTTATTGTTTATATANATATATATATATATATTACACATGTTTTAATGTAGATTGAAATTATTATATAAAAATGTCAGGTCTATGGAATTGAACGATTAATTTCTAGATTAATCGTTACACGTTTTATCCAATACAAAGTAATTGCAATTGTTTTGTCGATAAAAAATTCGATTAAAACTTAAGAAAATATTTATAAAATTTGTTTTTCAATGTAAGAAATAAAAATTAATAAAAAATATAAAAGCCTTGATGTCAGGATCCCTATCGCTGAGTAGCATAGTACAACAGTCCCGCAGTTTAAAAAATCAAAAATATAATTTTTCTTGTCTATGAGACGGAGGAAAAAGCTCAATAAAAATGTCAATTATCTCTATTAGTTACTTCCCTCGAAATATTTTTCTTTAGTCGAAATTAATGATTATTCATGAAATTAGTCGTTATTTTTCAAAATTTTCATGATCAAATTTAAATTAATCGTTACCAGACTTAAATGTTTTAATAATTTTTTTAATCATTAAAAACGATATAATTAGCTATACCAAATTCATCAGAATTTAAACTTTAAATAAACAATACCCTCTTTTTTAAGATCTCTTGTTGAAGTTTGTTTAGCCAGTGCAATAACATGCTGTGGAGTAATTGAAAACTTTAAAGAATACATTCTACTTAGGTATTCAGTATTGATTTATATAATTTTGTTCTTAGGATGAGTATCTAGCTATGTATGCCCTTTAGCAGAAAGCTACATTTCTTCATTGAAATAAAATTCCACTAAGACCAACTTTTTAAGTCAAAAAGAGATCGTTTAAAAGTTTCTTTATGTTACTTATAGGAGGTGCTATTTACAATGTCTCATTTAATGTAAGAATCGACATTTGTTATGAAATAGTACAAATAAATAATCATACAATGAAAATAAAGAAACAAATGCTATATTGATTTAGATTATTTAACAAAAATATATTTTCTAATTTCATTAAGGTGTAAACGTTCATGTAAATACTTGATACACATACATTTAAACCTGTGTATATTGGAATTATAGTACATTACCCTGAGTCTAAATCATGATAGAAAAATTCAGGTTACCTTATACATCTTGATGTTGTAAAACTGGCACCAAGTGTAAGTAGTTCATCTATCAAGACAAGAGCTTAACCTAGGGTTTCGATATTTATATGGTGTAATCACTATATATACGTATTTTGGCCCGATATTTTTGTTAATTTTACATACAAAGATTAACTTTTTGGTAACTATAAATATAGTATGCTAACGACTATAATTGTAACCCCCGTGCTGACGTAGGAGACAAAATATTAAATTGATTTATTTCAAAAAATCGATATCTGTAGAGCGGTAGTTTTCTGGGCCCGGAAAATATTAAAAGAACATTCTTAGCTTTAATTTACATGACCAACGTAATGAATAGTTTTATAACACGCTCGTAAGCTCTATTATACTTAATTGATTACGTTCAGGAATTAAATAGAATACAATAGACGCAATCGATTTCTGCTACTTAAAAAAGGAAAAGCTTTTTTGAAGGAATAATTTATTTCTGCACAACAATTCCTCGGAAATTAAACAAAAACTAGGAAACCTGTGTTAAATTTACAATATCTATTATATACAATGAAAAGCTGATCAAGTAAAGAAAATAAATAAAAAAATGTCTTTTTCATCTAGACTTACACTGTAAGCAGAGACGTCACTAGGGTTGGTGTCACTAGGGGCTGTAGCTCATGGTGTCACCCGAGGCGGTAGCTCCTGGTGTCAACCCGTCATGATTTAACCCATAGAACTCCCCCAAGTCTTCAAGTGCCAAATATATCGAATTTTACAGCCTGGTGTCATCCCCTTGATGGTGTCAACCAGGGCGACCCGCCCCTACCGCACCCCGTAGCGACGCTACTGACTGTAAGTAATCCGTTTACCTATTAAAAAACCCCACCTCATTTACTTAAAATAAATTTATTCACATTCTTAATGTTTAATGTAAGACAAATAACCGTTATTGTTTTCATTAAATTATCAGCTGCATGGTAAATATATCATTAAAAACTTTTGTTATTAATAAATTTGCAAGATTCTAAATGCGTATGTTAGGAAAAACTATAAAACATTTCAGTACTTTTATTTTAAAAAATATTTTTTGATAAATCTTTTTAAAATGTTTTATTTTCAAATACAAGTAAACCGAATACAAGCATCAGGACGGATTTAATTTTGTAACAAATTATTATATTGAGAGTTACAGATGAGCTCTAAATATAAATAATAAATATTAATTAAGATTACTACACACTTGATATGATTGAAATTATTTACGAAATAGAATCATACGTAACTGTATATTTATTTTTATTTTTTTTAAACTTAAAATACATTTAAGATGTTTTGTTTTAATTTTAATTTTCATATTAAATTACTAGATTTTTATTGTGGTATTATATAAAGTAATTTAACACATCTGTATTCTCTTTCCTTCTCTTTTTTAAATACTTTTTTTTTTATATCGACACTAGCAGACCCGGTGGTGAGTTGCAACGATCTTAGTAAAAATGACTATTTACGAATCATATGAGTATTATGTTTTAAAAAAAATATGCCAGAAACCTTCACGGAAGTGTGAAAAAAGTCAAGTTTCATAGCAAATGGATAAATAAAATAGTAATTTAAAGGCTTAAAAAAAAGAGAAAAGAACGACTTTAAAGGGCCAGGCTCTACAATAAGTGATAATTTGTATTCAAGCTATGTATCCCAATAATGTGTAAAATTGATTTGGGAATTAAATTATTAACGTGCATTACAAAAAAAATTGGGAAAGCCTACCCGAAGGAATGAACATAAAGAGTTCAGTTCCCTATCGTAATTATTTATAGACTCTTGAGTTTTTATAAGCAGAAAACGACATTAAGGGCCCCAGGGCCCATATACGGCAAGATATAGAGCTCAAAAGTCGAAGTTTCCTAGCGAATAGATAAAAAAATCAATTAAAAATTTTTTAACTTTTTTTTAAAAAAAGTAAATAAATAAAAAAAAAAAAAAAAGAAATTCAGGGGCGGGCTCTAAAATAACTGATAATGTTTGTTTGTTTTTTTTGTTTTTTTTTTAAATCGCCATTGTGCTCAAGCTTTGTTTCTCAATATCGTGTAAAATTGATTGGGGAATTAATTCTTAACGCGCATTACAAAAACATTTCGGTATGCCTGCACCAAGGGAATGGACATTAAGAGTTCAGTTTCTTATAGAAATTATTTATAGATAGTTTTTATGTACTAAGATTGGCAAGATCCGTTATTTTCTTAGTAACTTAAGCTAACATTAATTTTTGTAAAGGTAATATAAAGGGAAAAAAAACGGAATTTAAGGGCCCCTGTGCCCATTCTGTGCAATATGTAAATTTAAAAAGCTGTTCGTTTTCATTCAGTTTCATCATTCATATATATTCCTCTAGATTGTTAAAAATTGAATGGGAAAAATATCTTAAGCATATACCAAAAACAGACATTCGGGGCCCCAAGCCCAATAGTAAATTACATTAGATGTTCATTTCTCTATAGCATTTTAATATGGGCTACCAAGATTTTGTTATCAAATTTTGGTTAAGTTCAATTCTTATACACAAAACCTAACGCATAAACTTAATTAAAGAAAAAATGACACGATGGGGCCCATTCAGTGCCAGGTGTAAAGTTGAAAACACATGTTCATTTGTCAAGGTCTTTAATTAAAAATTAAATGGACAAAATCTCTTAAACATTAACCCCCCCCCCAAAAAAAAAAAGGATAATTGGCTCCCCCAGCCCCGAAGAAGTAATCATTAAAAAATCAGACTTTTATGGTATTTTAATAGAGACTAATAAGTTTTTTAATACAAAATTGGTTAAGATCCATCAATTTACCAAGTAGCTAGCGCTCAAACTTTTTTATATAGCTCATATAAGCAAAAGTTGACATTATGGACCACCAGCGCCCCATGTGTGTTTAATTGACGAAGAAAGTTACCTGTTAACTTCCTGGGAGTGTACGCAATAGTCTCCAAAACTTTTATTACGATCGAATACATGGTTTAGTCAGCTATAAAAGACATACACACACACACATTCATATAAACATATATCTAGATATAGTGGGAAAGCACATTTAGGGGCCCTCAGCCACCTTCGGTGCAAGATGTCAAGCCCAAATATGTTCATTTTATTTCAGTTTCTCATCATGGATATTTTTCCCGAGATCGTTCCAAAGTGAATGGCAAAATGTCTTAATCATTTACAAAAAAGACATATGGGGCCCCTGGCTCCAAAAACATTTGCCTACCACGCAGAAGTCGCAGATTCAATCCCAAGCTAAGACATTCCGTTTTCAATTTTTTTTTTTTAAGTTTGTGTTTGTGCCCGTTTATAGTCCACAATCTTTTCGATAACCATAAAAGGCACACGACGAGTAAGCATAATTTTGTCGAATGACCTTTGCCAGATTATGCCAATTAGTTTATGGTTGCAAAGCTAGGGTAGTGCAGGGTCGGGGGTGGCAAGTAGCTAACAACAGTGCACATTTTTCCAGAACAAAAATGAGTCTCAGTTATCCCTGCATCCGAGGTTCATTCACGTTGTTCTGATTTCATCTTGAAAACACAAGATAATCATTGGAGACTTTAAAAAATAACTTTCAATAAAACGAAACATTATTGAATTGCGAGAACAAGTTTACTAATCTAGCGCGCAAGTACAATATTTCAACATCAACGATCTGCATTATTCTGAAGAACAATTAAGGAATGGATACTTCAAATGGAGTGTGAAGAAAATCTACACAACGGATTGCAGCACATTTTCGTCAAATTATGAAGCCTCATTAAAAATAAATATCTTTAACAGTTTTATAGTTAAAAAGCAATAATTATTATTTTATAAATTCATATTTTTTTTAACGTTTTTTATTTTAAATCTAAATTGTTTTCTAGTTGTTTCACTCTTTAACAAATTCATAAGCAATTTTATTTGAATATATTTTAAAAATATTTTTGGAACAATTAGTAATTTTTATTAGCAGGAAACGGATTATGCATTTTACATTGAATTGTATGGGGAAATTGTTTCATTACGAGTGTTTCCGACTGTACCTACAATATACAGTGCTATGACTTCGAATTAGGATCTGATTGCTTAATAAATAATTATGTTCCAATGATTTATTTAGGGCGTTGATTAAACCTGTTTTGGTAAAAAATATGTATATATTAGGGCTGTTATCGATTAAATTAAATTTAATCGTTAACTTTTGAGAAATTATCGATTAATTAATCGATAATTTTGTTACGCTAAAAATAAAGATGTGTGACGTCATTAAACTGAAAATTTCAAGAGAAGTAAAAAAAAGAGGCAATGGAATTTTTTTATTGAGTTATTTTTCAAACATATTTAGAAATAAAAATGAGTTATATAACGCGATAAAGGCTAGGCACTTGGATGAAAATTTCAAATTAATTTTAAAATATACAAGTAATACAGCTATATAGAAATTGTTTGATGATTAACAAAAACATAAAGATCATCTTTTTATCCTAAGTGTTCAAAAGTTATGATTTTTTGCTAAGACCTCATAATCATCTTTTTTTTACTACGTTGTTTTCTTTTGCATTTTGTGCCCTTTTATGACATTTATAAAAATACTCATAACTTAAGTATTTTATTTTATTTTATTTTAAAATACAATATTGTTAGGAGATATATATAAATATAAGTTGTTCAATATAATGTCAATATTAAAGTTCACACTTTTAGAGTCTGTTTTTTAAATGTAGCAATTTGTACTTTAACAAAACAAACTATTATTAATAATTAATTATTTATTAACTAGATTGTGCCGGGGCGCCGTGGCGCCTGCGGCGCCCCCTTTTTTGGGCGCCTACGGCACCAACCTTTTTTTTGAAGACCAACTAACTTGTCCTTATTTGATAAATACGAATTGTTAAACTTTATGAAATGTACGCAAAGTATTTAATAATTATAGGGGTTGTATTTTGCGCACCGAAGCACACCAAACAATGACGTCATCATATTAAATAATTTTACAGCTCTCATCAACACACGCTTTTTCAACTAAACTAACTGCTGTAGACTGTCGTACATCGCTTCTCAGCGTTACAGATCCAGTGAGTGACTTGGACTATTATACTATTTATAAATCGGAAAAAATAATTTAAAACATATCTTTAACTTTAATCACTATTTTATCGATTAAAATAATTTTAATCGATAAAAACATATACCTATTAATCGAGAAATTAATCGGTAATTTCCGCAGCCCTAATATATATATGTATATATATATATATATNTGATGGTCACGAGTTCGAATCCACACGAAAGTGAGGATTTGTTCTCGGGGCCTGAGGAGTCCCCGAGTCACGCAGCTCCGAATGGGTACCTAACTAGACAATAGTTAGGCGGCTGGGGTAATGCGTGGAACCCCTATAGCCGTGGCCTGTGACCGCTGCATCACTTGCCAACAGATCATCTCTTATGGTCTGTGGACAAAATTATCTTCTGCATAGATGGAGCGTCTGTATATCTAAGATAAGGAGGTTTTTATGGGATACATAATAAGCAATGTAAATAAAAATTTACAAAATAGTATTTTATTAAAAAGTACTCGATCATTCATTTATTTTTTTTTAATTTTTTTTTTTGGTTAAAGAAATCTTTTTGTTTTTATTGAAGGCAAAGTGTTGCATTAAAGCAAACTCGGTAAGTTTTTCCTGCCCCTTTGAACATCACATGTAATTGAGCAAACGCTAGAGTGCCTTCACTCACATGCGCAGGAAGTCATAGGAATCACACACGCCATTTTCAGTAAGCACAAGATATTTGGATACATCGATTCATTACAATATTTTATGGCTTCTATGCAATTTTTTTTATAGCTTAGACTCTTCCGATTGGTTGAACACCTGAGACTGTGCCCGACATAGAAGCTGCGCCATCATAACACTGGCCCCCAAAATCTGTAGTCTGATCCCCAAATCTCTATCTATTTATTTGATACAACAAAATGGCACACATTACCAGAAGGGGGTAGTTCGAACGTACTTAAATTCAAGTAAACAACAAGGCTAATTTAACTTACTTCCTCTATAAAATCTATAGTCTTATGAATACATTATGACATTTTCCCGGAATTAAGGCTATGTAAATAGTTGAGTGAACCGTTCTCTTTTCTATAACCTTAGCCTGGATAAACCACTAGGACTTGTATGACTTGGTCTTTCAATGGATTTATTTATAATTATTGATTTTCAGGTTGTCGTGTTTAAAACAAACAAAAATCTATTTGTTACAACAAAAAGGGCCACATTCGCAAAACGGTGTTCGTTCGAACGTACGACCCTTCCCCCATGCATATGTCCATGTTAACTTTACATAAAAAAAGGTACACCCGGTCACTTCTAAAAATCCCATTCAGTTTTCAGATCCGCTGGGTTTCACTTCACAAATTAGGCCGAATCAGGCGTGCAATAATAAACTATATATAGATATATAGAAATATAGATGGATATGTAGATATATAGAAAGATAGATAGATACATAGATAGCTAGATAGATAGATAGACAGATAGATAGATAGATAGATAGATAGATAGATAGATAGATAGATAGATAGATATATAGATAGATGGATAGATAGATACATACATACATACATACATACATACATACATAC
>MUZC01004414.1:1146088-1158445 GCA_002072015.1 Radix auricularia | reverse complement strand
CTGGCAGCTCTTTTTTGTATTTGTTCTAACTTATCAATATTTTCTTTGGTGGATGCGTCCCATACTGAAGATGCATATTCCTTGTGACGCCTCTGGCTATCTTCACCCGGCTAAAATAGATTTAAAAAAAAACTATATAGGTCAAAGAATGCCTTGCGTCAAGACCATTGTAGGCATCATCATCATTAATCTATTTTATAGTGTACATATTGTGCATTAATTTTCATAGTATACATCTTTCGTAATTTTTGCTTCTGTAATTATTGTGTATTCTTCTATAAAGAATATTTCATAAATAAACATCAAGTTGATTTTATAGGATTATTATTAATTATTTTACCAAGTTAGTAGCATCAATGTTCTCGAAAAGGATTTGTTAATTTGTTTGTTCATGGGCGGATATGTCTTTAATACAGCAGAGAAATATGATGTAATGTTGCGACTGACTTTATCATCTTGAGTTCTTGTTGTCAAAAGTTAAATAATTATTTTTAAAATCTTTTTAATGAACTTCTAATGCTTGAATCATTTCTGGGATGAATTGATTCATGACTGTCGTACGTGACTTAATATTTGTGACAATGTTTAGACCCACATTAGACGGTTATTTGACTGGAATCTTGTACCACTTCTTTAGTTACACTTGCAATAATTTAATAGGATTACATACATGAATAATCGGAAAGAAACGGAGAAAAGATATATAGACATTATTGATTTAAAAACAACAAAAAACAACTCAATGTACAATCATTTAAGAATTAGAAAACATAACAAACCACGACTCAAGAGTAAAACTGTTGGGAGTTAAAATATACTTTTTAGTAACAAGAAAAGTCATTTCAACAGTTGACAGTTACGTTGACAAATCAACAACAAAGAATCGTGATATTTCAGTTATTCTAACTAAAAATCTGATTCAATTAATGGATCGTTAAAACAATATGCAACTCACAAAAAAATGTCTTAATTTTACAGACATTCTAAGCTACGTGTGTAAAGAACTATACTATTCTATAACAGAAGTTTTCATGAGCTCAGATGGTTTCATGAGCTCAGATGGTTTCATGAGCTCAGATGGTTTCATGAGCTCAGATGGTTTCATGAGCTCAGATGGTTTCATGTAAGATAAGAAAATCGATTCTAAAAGTAAAAATGAAACCTAATAACTACTGAGTATTCTTGGCCATGTCCTTGACTTTCTTCCAGCTATTCCAGATCTCCTTGAACTTGTCTTCCATGGGTGCCGCTAATTTTGGGGTTTTAGAATAAGGTCCATGTGAATCTTTAATGAGCATAATTTTGTCTATGATGGCGCCATCCTGAGGAACATACCAATATATTGATAAGCACCATTTAACATCTGAACAACCATAACATATCACTAACAAATATTGTAGCACAAAATGTTAGTTTCCAGTGCGCCATGCATCAATCCATGCTATAGCAGTTATTTTTAATGCGGACAATGGCGTTTATAAGAGTTTTGAAAATTACACCATTTAAACTTTTACAAGTTACCATCGCTAAAACAATGATAAAGACACTATTTTTCAGGTTTTCCAGGAAAAAAACTTGAAACATCACTTTGAACTTTCGAAATCATGAAATCATAGAGCTAAGAAAATTATTCATAAATTTGACCATTTTTAACTCCCCCCTCCTCCCTGTCATAAACTTTTGGAAACCTCTCCCCTACCCCCACCCTTAAAATACGTCACACTTTCGAGCAAAAATATATATTTTTTATTAACAAAATAAATAAAATTTTATAATATATAAAACACAGTGACGTCACATATGGCTGGATAGCCCCAACCCCCTGTCCCAAACTGTCATACTTTCCTACGAGCCCCCCCCCCCCCCCGTGGGGCGTGGCGTACTTTATGGACGGCTCCTAGTTTATAATCATACTTTCTGGTATCCATCATCTTTGCATGCTTACAATCACATTTACAGATGGCAGAAAAATGATCTTAAATTTTTACATAACTTTTATCTCACTCTGATCAAATTAGCAAATTCTATTTTAACTGGATTCATTTTGCAAATGAGGATGTTGTTTAAAAACACTAAACTCTAAACTAAATAAAATCATAACTAACAGTTACCTGATCGTCAGAAACTTGTTCCATGTACAGGTGAGTATGGTTGTACACCTTCATTCGGGTGAAGCCATAATCCAGACTTCGAAACGCTGACCATTCACTGGCTTTCTTCTTGAATCGGTCGTGGTTTTCATAGCAACCCTTAAAGATAGACAGTTATATAACTATCAAGCAAAAGAGACCTTCAACAAACAGCAATAAATTCAACGAATGACCACTATAAAAAAAAATGAAAAACTTCAACAAAAACAAAACAAAACAAAAATCTATCAAGACATGAGGGCCTTTAACAGACACCTTTTTTTATTCAGGACTCCGGACCACCATTTTAATGAATGTCCAAAGAGGGTTTAAATTTTATTATTTTATTATAATACAATTGTTTTACTACAAATGGTCAAAGGAACAATGCGTTAATCCCCCGTTGATCATAGCATAGTTGCGACTTTATTTTGGTGGACAATTTAACACATCTCTACATCTGTGCCCAGAGAATTATTATCTGTCACAATTTGTTTGTTTTTATATATATATATATATATATATATATAAACATATTCTTCGTTTACTGTGAGATCTAAATATTATATATCAAGTCAAAGAACATATTTGAATTCCTTAAGTCAGTAGAAGTAATGTGTCATAACTTACAGCTGAACCAGTTGTGATGTGGACAGGCGCCTTAGGGTTAGTGTAGGGTTCATTGTAACTGCCATTATAAACCTGCAGACAACAAAACAACAAAATTTATTAAATTACCTTCTAATTGTTGGTCGTAGGTAATAAATGACACTTTAATTGTTTTTTTAAATTTCCAATAAGAATGTTAACAGATCTGAACATGACCTATATATAACAGAGAGGCAAAATTCTAATGTCAAATAGATCTAAAAATGACCTGTTTATTATAGATGGGCCAAAGCCTCTCATACGAGTGTTCATGGGCCCAGATGGCGAGATCAACTCCGTATTTGTAAAGCAATTCCTCCCAGCCTCCCAGGTGTGCTGCTGGATTTCCAATTCTCACCTGAGGAAATACATCGTCAAATATCGTGATATTACTACATACAGAATTACAGCTGTAGTAAACTGTGAGACAAATAAGCAGAAATGGTCAAAACAACTAGCAAACATACTTTAAAAAATGTAAATCTGGTTTATTTGTTTGGTTTTAAATTTTAATTATTATATCAAATTATATACGTTATACAAGCTAGTACAAGTATTATAAACATAATATTAAGTCCACTCAATATTTAACAATGATAAAAAAAAGATTAAATCATATTTAACCACTAATGGAGTCAGCGATCCATATTAAAAAAGAACGGTTAAATTCTATTTAAAAATAATAGGTGAGAAATAAGATAGTAAGACGGATTTCTGTAAAGAAAGAGGAATAAACCACAACTCACAACACTGTCACTCTTGGTGCAGTCATCCCCATCGTCATTGGAGCAGTACATGGGTCTGTGACCAAATACGATGACCCATGGCTCTTTGGCCCTATTCTCTGGCAGGCTGGCTCTCTATGAACGTCAGACAAGTGTAGGATTAATTTGTGTAATTATCATTATGATCTTTACCATTAAGAAAATGATTGGATGTCCGCAAAATGAAATTTTGACCAAATTGTAACGTATTACTTTATAACATGAAAGAATCAGTTGACTGTGTAAGACAAATCTGTTATGATACAATTCAGGCTAATATTTTCATGTTTCAGTTTGATACCGAATGAGATATAAAGCAATGGGTGCCAGTCGCCAGTACAATAAATTATTGAATTTTTATAATAGTTTCAAGAAATGACCTTGAACTTACAGCCAATTCTTTCTCCAGCCAATCATATTGATCATACATAACATACTCGAAGCCTTCGCTGAAGAAG
Source organism: Radix auricularia (assembly GCA_002072015.1). Lineage (NCBI taxonomy): Eukaryota > Metazoa > Mollusca > Gastropoda > Lymnaeidae > Radix > Radix auricularia. The sequence goes on along the minus strand of MUZC01004414.1, from coordinate 1,154,446 downwards.
AACAATTCGGTGGCCAAAGAAATGAAGCGTATGGGTCCCATGGTGAAACTGTGGAGATGTTCACAACCTCATTATGTTGAAGGTTGAAAGCCAAAAACGATACTTAACCAACTACGAAATAAAGGTGTAGCAAAAGACGTTTTTTACTGTTGCGCTCGCTTGGTCGTATCTTTATACCCAATCTTAAACATTACAGAACATATCTCAATACAGAAGAATATTGCGTCTTTCGTTTATTCATGGCTTATGTCTATAAATGTCTAGCCTTGCATTTATCTTATATTATCTATGCCTATGGCGGATTAAGGGGGGGGGGGCTGAACGGGCTAAAGCTACGGGCCTCCGACGGTTTGGGGGCCCCCAAACTTTTTATAGTTTATAATAAAAGTGTACAAATGTTTGCACGAACCCTTGGAAATATAATAAATAAAATAAATTAATAAATATGATCTCTACAACTGGATATAGTTACCTCCCTTAGAGAACATAGTTTAAATCGTGGTTTATATTTTTAAAATTTCCCTGTAGCGACAAGCTCCGCTGGCCGTGTGGCTAGAGCTATGGCTTGTCATGCCAGCGGTACCGGGTTCGATTTCCAGCAGTGGCATTAATAGTATTTGTTTTCACACTGAATTGTAACATACCGGCGAACACTTAACAGATACTTCTTCGTGTTCGTTTTTTCTTCTCATTATTAATATTTAGTTACAGACTTATATTAGCTGTTAACAATCATTTTAAGGGACGCTGGCTGGATAGGGCCCCCGTTTGATTGCAGCCAGGGGCCCCGTGAAGTCTTAATCCGCCCCTGATCTATGCTGAAGATTATTGCGTCCATTTTCATAAGGGTTTTAAATATTGATGGTCTGTTGGTTTTCCTTTCTTCAGGCAAGAAACGAATAAATCTACATTCGAATTCCATAAGTTGTAATCCCTACCATTATGAGAGTTTTTTTTTAAATTATTATTTTAAATTTGAATTGCTGTGTTGTATTTCCAGTTATAATTTCATACATATTTTAAAATGTATTATTTATTAGCTCTTTCTTCTTCAATCATGATCCTACATCGTTTATAGAATTGGTAATTTAACTATTTGATTTACTCTCAGGGAATAAATCTTGCACTTCTTTATTTTAATTATTATTAATTTATTCTTTTATTATTATTATTATTGTTTTTCAATTTGCTCAAGGAATGATGACGATTTCTTCTACTTCTATTGGACAATTTCTTGTGTCCTGGTTTTCCTTAACTCAACAAGTACATTAATAAGCAGCAAAGTAAATGCAGTGACTTTTTTTCCATTATGGATCAAAATAACTGAATGATAATATTTTTTTCAAAATTAATATGATCTAGTGATACTTTAAGCTTTTGGTCTTCGCTATACATATCTTACAGTTTATTGTATCTCACAATCAAGAAGAGGAACTTCTGGGATTAAATATTTCTTACCTATAGTACATCTGTTTGTTCTCATCGCCTGGCATCCAAAACCTTGATCTATAGTTAGAGAAGTTGCTGTCAAGGAACCAGGGTAAAATGTAAGAGAATAACAACTAACAAAATATTTTAAAATTCCATGTTTTATCCCTATTAAAAGGTTGTTGTCTAAGATTGAATTTATTATGGTGTGAACGACTAATTCTATGGGAACTATACTTATATGATATAACAGTGGCAGCTCAACAAATTTAGGCCATCGATAGGACAGCTTGAAATGTGGAAAGATGGACATTTTTTCTGGAGTTACTGAGAGGCGGTTTAAAATATAGATATATACAAGTGTGACAAGGAAATCTGAAGACATTGAAGGGCGCTGAGAGTTTCCGAAAATAGATCTTTTTGTCCATGAGTGAACTAAAAATAATCCGGAGAAATGAACCAAGTTTTAATGTTATTTCAATAAGCTTTATTGCCAAATAATAGAAACGGTGGTTGTGTGTGTGTGTGTGTGTGTTTCTTATGTAATTCATACCTAAGTTCGACTTTCACCCCTGCCCTGTCTCTCTTTAAATTCTTTCTTCCTGGGTTTAAAATTGTTTATTATTTGGGAATGATTATTTTGATTCAATTGATATCACCACGCCAAATTATTTAAGACCAAGCTAGCATTTTAGGGATTCGCGATAAAACATCATAAAGTACAATTTTCTCAAGTCGTTTCCTCTATGTAAAACTAAAGCTAAAAAAAAGACACAATAAACAACAACAAACATGTTTACTTTGCTTTATCTTGTGATCACACATAGAAATCCTTCAGCTGACTTACATTTCAAACTATTCGGTTACACTTTACAACAACAAAATAACAAAATGGATCACTTACTAGGCGTACTCGTGATTGCCTGGACACGTCATGTACGGCATTTTGGAGGCCACTGGCTCAATCTGTCTCATGAACTCGTCACCAACTCTGGCATTGTCCTTCAAAATATTGGATGATAAATAATTGATTTTATTTTACAATTATCTAAATTTACTTAAACCCATAAGAAATGTTACTACATTTATTTCATGTAACACTGGCTCACGCTCGGTGACGAAGTTTCAAAATAAATAAAATCAGACAACTTTCTTATATTATACACGTTATACTAACTCTATCAATGTGCCAGTACGTTCTGAAAGTGCTAATTATTTTTAAAAAATATCAACTTACGAAATCCATATTGTAGGCAAAATCTCCTGCAAAAAAAAAAAAATACACTGTGTTATTTGATTTTTATCAACTTGTTTAAACATTGCAAGTGGTCGATTTCTTTTTGATCTTGATTAAACCATTCAAAACAGTTATCAAAAAGAGTTATTGCCAAAGTTAAAAGAGTATTTAGGAACATACCAACATGTATGATGGCGTCATACATTCCTGTCATGGCATCAACCTGAAGTCTAGGCAAAGATTGGGCATTAAGATTGCCCATGTCACCAAACACCGCCAGGCTTGGACTCCATTTGTTGCCCTGGGGCCAGGTTCGGAACTTGAACAGATTTGACCAACCGTAAGCCTTGCAACCAACAATGTAGTCTGAGATGAGAAGGTGGGTAGTCAATTATTTGATACAATTCAATAATGACAGCCATACATTAAATAAGATTAACACAAGAAAGTCATTCAGATAACTAGGTTTTATCGTATATGGCTGTAAATGGAACAAATTATTGATTTTACAATAAGAACTCAAGCAATCATAATATTTTTTTTTAATTAACGCTTTCACCCAAATTCAAGTAAAATTGCATTTCAATATGATTCACTATAAAACTCTGAAGACAGGGGTTCAAAACTTTTTTGCAAAGAGGGCGATGAAGTAAAAATATACGCGGGCCGAGTTAAAAAAATAAACAAAAATGACATATGTTGAAGATGAATCCAGTACAGGCTTAAATTATTTATTTTTTTGGTAAAGTGATTAAAATTTCTTTTGTGCGGGGGCTGAAATGGGACAATTACCAGTGCAGTTCAATATTATAGAGCAGCTAATTTAGTAAAATGCCGTGCAGAAAATGAATGCTACAACTTTACACATGAGGTTGTTGTTGTTTTTTTAATTTATTTATTATTTATTTATTTATTTGCGCCCGACTATCGAGCCTTAGATTTTATAATACCATTGCAATTTTTGAGACACCTTATTCCTTCATTTGAATTTTTTAGAAATTCGATTGATAACGGCCATGGATGAAGATTTTTACTTTGGACCACGTTCATTACAATATATAAATTGTTTTGAAATATATCTATAATCTATTGCCGAAAGATATCGATCGAAAATTGTGAGAAAAAATAAAGTTAAAAATTTAAAATTCGTCGACTGTATTTTTAATTTCTTTCCAGGTTGGCAAATATAATACTGGTAGGTCTACATCGATTTTTGCAATTAAACGTCATCAAATTTCGTAAACAAAATTATAGAAATAACTTTCTTTTAAATTTTGAACGGAATACTCATGTTGGTTAAAAATGTTTGATAATATCGTATTTTGTCATTAAAACTTATCATAATGTCGACTTTCTTATAAATATAATTTTGTCCTTCTGGAAACACTTATGAATCTGATAATACTTTAAAGGTGACGCCGTGAACCAGTTCAAATGTAAGTTCCGGTCGTATTTAACCCCCGATCATGACTTTTGAAACCCCTGGTTAAAATAGCAATGACCATGCTTAATGCATATACTTTCAGTTTAACACAAAAAAATTTATTTAACCTTCCCTTTGACCTACTTACTGTATTCCGTGTCTGGTGCCAGTCCCTTGAGCACGACCCTATGTATAAACTGTGATCTCTTCTCTGTTCCATTGTCCACAAACTTGTCCCGTACACCGTTGGTCTCGAGATTCAGTTTCCCAATGGTCCCATACATGACGGTGGAAGCTTTGGTGTCATTGATGGTGCTCCAGACTACGACCATTTGGTCAGGGCTCTCTGGAAATAGTGGTCACACAGAATAAATAGACGGACATACAAGAAAAAACTTAGCAGTCTATGTACGCAAAGAGTTGATTTACAAGCAGAATATGTTCTGTTCTAATCGATCAGTACAATAATTGCATCACTACGAGTTGTTCGTCTTTATTTGTGTGCTGAGGAAAAAAAAGATCTCATTCACACTGAGTACCAGCAATTAAAGATTGATAATAAATAAAACATTACCAAGAAAAAAACTCCAGCATTAACACTTTGACAAGAGATAATGCAGTGCTAAAAGGCACCAGGGCAAAAGTTATATTAGACAGCCGTCTACAACTGTATTAAAAATACTGTTTGATATCTAACATCAAACATTGAAAGATGTTAAATTTTAATAATGAAAATCTCTCTGCCAACCTCCAAGTGTTAATAATAATTTTAAATTTGTAAACGATTTTATTGATTATGTTCTTTTTATTATTCTTTCCTCGAACAATTTGTGGGACGTGGTGGTCGAGAGGTAGCGCTCTCGACTGTCACACTGATGGTCACGAGTTCGAATCCACACGAAAGTGAGGATTTGTTCTCGGGGCCTGAGGAGTCCCCGAGTCACCCAGCTCCGAATGGGTACCTAACTAGACAATAGTTAGGCGGCTGGGGTAATGCGTGGAACCCCTATAGCCGTGGCCTGTGACCGCTGCATCACTTGCCAACAGATCATCTCTCATGGTCTGTGGACGCAATTATCTTCTGCATAGAAGGAGCGTCTGTATATCTAAGATAAGATAACAATTTCATTCTCGCGCAATCTTTTTGCTAACTCTGAAATCAGCAGTGAGTCCCCTACAAAGATTTTTTGTGTGGGGGGCGGAGGGGGTATTTTCCCTTTTTAGAATTAATGAGCTAAATCCATTGTAAGGACAAGGATCCTCGATGAATACTCAATGAAATTTGCAGCATTGACGAATATCTCTGTTTAAATACATCGTTTTTAATTTATCTTAAACTTCAAGTTTTCGAGCTGTTATTATAAATAATTAGATCTACGCAAAATTCAATTTTTTAAAAAAGATGTTTTAAGATGCGAAGACCCCTAGTAGTCTGTCCCCATAGGTTATTGAGCACATCACATTTGATATGGGCTTTAAGATACGTAGGCTCAAAGGACATTTTTTTCTTCTTTTATTAAAACTACGTGCATCTATTGAATTTGCTGTTACACACACACACACACACACACACACACACATATATATATATATATAATTTAACATAATTTTGCGTAACATTTGCTTTTTAGCTGTTATTTTGACGTAAATTTAAATTGATATTCTTGGCATGGGCTGTGTTGTGCTGAGCTATTTGCAATAGTAACTTCAATTAAACAACGTGCAAAAAATATCTACATCCAACCCTCAAGACATTCATCAGTCCAGTGCGACAGGTCAAAGTAAGATGTTACATTTTAACTTTAAGTAAAAAAAAAAAAAATCTGTCACTTACCCCCAATAGCAAGATGTGTTTGCTGAGGTTCATACCAAATAGTACAGTCACAAACTGACCAGCAAATCAGAGCGACCACCAGGAACAACCTCATCGTGTCGACTTTGTCCGCAACTCCCCAACACCACGAGATGACCACAGCTAAAATACCCTGGTCAGTGGAGAGATGATGAAACATTTCCTATCTGTCAAGAGATTATTGGATTAGTCTGTGTACTCTACCCAACAATGGGGACATTTGAAGTAAGCGTAACACCCGTGTCTGCTCCAATGGTTCTAACATTGGACGGAGGGTGGGGTCTTTTATAGGTCATTAAATACTGCAGGCCGTATAGGCAATTATTTAGAGCTCAATGTTAGTTATTTTCATACTTAATTTTAGTTTATAGAGGCAATATAAACATTTTATTTCAAATATGTTTTTATGTGACAATAGAAATAACCAAATCATTTTAAAATTAAAACAAATACTATATAAATAATTCCGTTAAATTTTCATAACAAATACTTTCAATGGCGATTAAGACAAATTAATGGTCATATTAAGAGAATTGAACCATACATGTTACAAAAACAAACAGCTTCACCAAAATCAGTTCATTTAGACTTAATAGGCTTTTAATTTTTAAGTCATAATATACGTAGAATAATTCTTAAACGTCGCTTTGTTTAAGGCGCAAGGATGACAATTGGGGACCGGTTTAGGGTCTATTTTATATTGTGTGAGAACCATGGTTGACCAGACCATTCAATCGAGTACAAAGATGAGCCGGACGTGCTACACTTATGGTTTCATTAAATGGGACAACCTCGTGACATACGCTAGAGGGTTGGGTAGAAATGAAGGGGGTCGTAGTGGACACGGGTCACAACAATCAGACAGCCTAAAAATAGCGCCAGCCCAAGGCTACTCCCTCACAGTTTCATTCAGAACCAGCGGCACCACATGGAGGTAAGCTGGGCGCCACCTTGACAGAATTCAACTGAAATATAAAAGAGGTGCTCCTGGCTCATGGTGTGTTCATTAACGCGATTCTTTGTTTGGGCAACAAGCCAGCCTGGGTAAAGGAACAGACGAAACTAATACACACTACTGGACTATTGCACATTTACTGGACTATGGCACACCTACTGGACTATGACACACCTACTGGACTATGGCACACCTACTGGACTATGACACACCTACTGGACTATGGCACACCTACTGGACTATGGCACACCTACTGGACTATGACACACTTACTGTACTATTGCACACCTACTGGACTATTGCACAGTTACTGGACTATGGCACACCTACTGGACTATGACACACCTACTGGACTATGACACACCTACTGGACTATGGCACACCTACTGCACTATGACACACTTACTGGACTATGGCACACCTACTGGACTATGACACACCTACTGGACTATGGCACACTACTGGACTATGGCACACTACTGGACTATGGCACACCTACTGGACTATGACACACTACTGGACTATGACACACCTACTGGACTATGGCACACCTACTGGACTATGGCACACCTACTGGACTATGACACTACTGGACTATGGCACACTACTGGACTATGGCACACCTACTGGACTATGGCACACTTACTGGACTATGACACACCTACTGGACTATGGCACACTACTGGACTATGGCACACTACTGGACTATGACACACCTACTGGACTATGGCACACTACTGGACTATGGCACACTTACTGGACTATGACACACCTACTGGACTATGACACACTACTGGACTATGACTCACCTACTGGACTATTACACACCTACTGGACTATGGCACACCTACTCGACTATTGCACACCTACTGGACTATCGCACTCCTACTGGACTATCGCACACTTACTGGACTATGGCACACTTACTGGACTATGGCACTCCTACTGGACTATCGCACACCTACTGGACTATGGCACACTTACTGGACTATGGCACACCTCCTGGACTATGGCACACCTACTGGACTATGGCACACTACTGGACTATGGCACACTACTGGACTATGGCACACTTACTGGACTATGACACACCTACTGGACTATGGCACACCTACTGGACTATGGCAAACCTACTGGACTATTGCACACTTACTGGACTATTACACACCTACTGGACTATGGCACACCTACTGGACTATGACACACCTACTGGACTATGACACACCTACTGGACTATGGCACACTTACTGGACTATGGCACACCTACTGGACTATTGCACACCTACTGGACTATGGCACACTTACTGGACTATGACACACCTACTGGACTATGGCACACCTACTGGACTATGACACACCTACTGGACTATGGCACACCTACTGGACTATGGCACACCTACTGGACTATGGCACACCTACGGGACTATGGCACACCTACTGGTCTATGGCACACCTACTGGACT
>MUZC01004414.1:1112119-1136051 GCA_002072015.1 Radix auricularia | reverse complement strand
TATATATATATATATATATATATATATATAAACATTACTGTCATTAATATAACAGTAAAACACTTGGGAAGTTACTATTACAAAAGTGAGGAATGTGCTGCATCTGACTTAACATTGAACGGAGTTTGTCAACTCTACCTCGTCTGACGTAACAGCAACAAAGATACAAACTAATATCTCATTATCGATATCTCAATCAATTATCTAAAAGGTTATGTCAGTCTCACCACCGTGTCATCTACCAACATCCATCACTTCTCTATTTGCCTTTCACCCCAAAAACTCATTCAAGTCAAATGATTTCAAGTCGACCACGGCCATGCAGCTCTGTTCCAGATAGGTTCAGGATGTTTTAGTGTATCTGGGCGTATGGCGGAGGTATTATACATTATAGCGTAATGCACAAAGAACTCATGACCAAAATCATATTGTTAAATGACCTTAAATAATCATGATTTCAAATTGTGGACAAAGAGGTCACAACACCAAGTCCTACAGACCACCATACGCAAGTTTCATGTTCTTGCACACAGCGGAACCAAGATCAAATTTCTAAGAACAATTTGTTCCTTCAAAACCCCACAACACACTTGCAATTAAACCGCCAGCAGTCATTAGACTTTGTAGCAGTGGCTAGTGATTAATTGTGTCGAATGAGTACAATAAGTCAGCCAAAAGCTAGGGCTCATATTGATCAATTTACAAACTGATGACTTACAGCCAATTCTTTCTCCAGCCAATCATATTGATCAATTTACAAACTGATGACTTACTGCTAATTCTTTCTCCAGCCAATCATATTGATCATACATAACATACTCGAAGCCCTCGCTGAAGAAGAACAATTCGGTGGCCAAAGAAATGAAGCGTATGGGTCCCATGGCGAAACTGTGGAGGTATTTATATGAAATTATTAATGTAAAAGCCAATGCTGTTTTATCAATTAGGAGACGACTTACCAAAGTAAACTGAGTTGAAAGTTAAAATTGAATCTAAGCTTAAGTTGTTTTTTTAAAGCCAAACTCTTGTCAATTCGTCTGGAAATAAAACTGCATAGAGTCTGAGAAATATATCGAAAATTTAATAGAGGACTTAAAATTCTTTATTTTCAATTAGTGTGGTCTAATAATAAGGTTTCTTATATTCGCAGATGATCCACATCAAGCCGATACTGCCTTACAGAACAGACCCATAATCAATGTTTTCTCTATGGTTTGTTTATTTTACACCCCACAAAAAATATGTTATAATTATCCGAATTTGCGGCACGTTAATTCTAAACTGCTGCACTTCGTTGGTGATATATCTTTCACGGCAGAACAGCCGAGCAGCTTGAAGGGACGGTCACATGGTCAACTTATTCGAATCCCCATCTTTCGCAAGTCACCGAGCCAAAAGGTATGGTATCGTTTATCTTTTTATCTTATCTTATCTTATATGCTACAGACGCTCCTTCTGTACAAAAGATTATTGCGTCCTACCCGTCGCCACATTATCGGCAGCTGGAACCACTGCTAGCATTAAGAATATGAAACTCCGTGTGGGGCCGTGTTCAATCGTTATCTGGGTCATGAAAGTCTGATAGTCCCGAGACAGTTTTTGTACCAGGGTTCGTGGCAAGATGTGGTCAAGCTTTCTGGCCGTGTCTCAATCAGCACAGCCCTGTAATCATAGAAATGACCTTCACACCAAAAATAAATCTCCAGCTTATTTCATTGGACGTTTGGATGGGGGCTGGATTGCATTAATTTGTTAGCCACAAAGCGGACACATTAACAAAAACAGTATCCTTGAAAACCCCAACCAGAAACACGAAATAACTTAATATGTTTTTTTTTTTTAAATACTGTTATAGACCACATAAGGATTAGTGGCTAGTGGCTAGCCAGTGCGATGGTCAGTGGTTTGTCATGCAATACGACTATAAGAAATGAATGACAGTAAGGGCTAAGGGACCGTCCATAAAGTACGTCCCCTTCCAGGGGGGAGGGGTGTAAGAAAGTGTGACAGTTTGTGACAGGGGGGGTCTGGCCATGTGTGGCTTCACAGTGTTTATATTAAATTTTAATTATTTAGTTAGTAAAAAGATAATTTTTGTACGAAAGTGTGACGTACTTTTGTTTAAGCGGGGTCCGAGATTTGTGAAAGTTTGTGACAGGGGGAGGCGGTATTAAAAAATTGTCAAAAATAGCGTGACGTACTTTGTGTAAGGCCCCTAAGCGCTGCCCTTATAACGCGAGCATGGCAAGCCAAGATTTTACCAGGGAACCGACCTACCGACCCTTGTGTCTCTGCCGACCCATGGATGATAACATTTAGAATATGCATTTAAAATTTAGAATTTGTAATCATAGCCACATACTTAGAATATTATGGCAACTATGGAAACGTGGAAACATGGAAGCAAAGACGAATTACACACATTCAATTATTAATTTATTTTTTTTAATTTAAGTAGACGACAAATATCGAAATCAAAAACCTAAAAAGTGCATTTCTTACCTGTAGTACATTCTTTTGTCTATATCACCCGGCATCCAGAATCTTGATCTGTAGTTTGAAAAATTGCTGTAAAGAAAGAAAACTTCGTTATAATTAGGCAATTTTAAAATAATATTACAGTAAATAATAAAACTATTTTCTTGCGGTAAATGCAGTAAGAGTTAATCAGTAGTGTTTTATGTATAATACAATAGGAATGTGTAACAAAAAATATCTGCTCATTTATAAACTCTGTAAAATCCTGTAAGTTCCATGAACTATGAATTATGAAGCCCAATTTTTCTTTAGCTGGATCCCAAGTCAGTTGTTGTGAACAAGATGCTCACAGCCATATTTTAATGAACTATTTTTATTCTTAATTTTTTAAAAAATCCTTTTATTGGAAACTACATTTACTGAGCTGCTACTTTTAAAATCAAAGTCCAAAGCAGTCCATAATTCCAAAAGTTTAAATTTGTCGGAGTACTCACTAGGCCGATTCATGGTTGCCTGGACAGGTCAAGTAGGGCAGTTTGGAGGCCAGCGGTTCAATCTGTCTCATGAACTCATCACCAACTCTGGCGTCGTCCTATTAAAATACTTTTGATTATCAGCAGATCAGACTAGCAAGCAAACACACAAACACACAGACCAAGACACAAATAATCAGACTGACAATCTAACAATCAAAGAAGAAAACACACCAAAAAACAACTAGCAAACACACAATCAGATTATTAATTAACAAAGCTTAAAATATTCTCTCCTCTCCTTATGGCTGTCCATAAATGACGTCACGCGAATTTGGCTGATTTTTTTACCCGCCATCCCCCCTCGTCACAAAAACTTAGACCCCCTTCCAATATGACATCACAAAGGTTTGCCCGCCACCCTCGTAAAAACCGTATTTTCTGTTTAAAAATGAGCATGTTTCAACCCATTTTTTCTGTTGTCATTTTAGTATGTATTTTAATAAGTACAAAGACGTCTAAATTCCGGCTCGCGAGACCCACGGCCTCATCTTAAATAGCTATTTGACGGACCTATTTTCAATCTGTAACAACATTATATTTATTTTTAAAATTCAAAATTTCGCACTATTTTGAGTACCTCAAAGAATGGCTATAATCGATAATATTTTATTGTTGACCAATTACTAGTCTTAAAGTTTAAACACGGGAAACAAATTTATTTAGCTTTGCTGTCAATGACGTTGATTTACCAAGTAAACAATCTCTGTATTCAGTGGCGTAGCTAGGCCTTTTGCCGCCCGGGGCGGTCTCCAATTTGCCGCCCTTTTAGGGGAGTCCATAAATGACGTCACACTTGTGGGGGGAGAGGGTGATACACATTTGAAGTCACATCAAAACGCGCAAATTTTAAATAAAAGTTCCACTTAATTATATGATTATATAGTTTCACACGTGTTACGATATTAGAGTGCAGCCTTACACTAACAAAATATTTAAATGACAAAAAAATTGATTGGAAATATGCTAATTTTCAAATAGAAAATACAGCTTTGTGATGTCACATTAAAGAAGGGGACTAAGTTTTTGTGACGACGTGTGACCAGGGGGGCAGGGGGTGAATTATCAGCCAAAATCCCGGGACGTCATTTGAGGACGGCCAATTAAGTCAATCGTATGATGGTTTTTATAAATTAATTAACATTAATAAATAATTGTAATTGAAAAGAAGTACATTGTAAAAGTAATAGGTGTGGAACATGTTAACCATTCCATGCCATATTATTGTAAGCATAAATAAAGGAGGCCGAATAAGATAAAATAACCTATAAGTGCACATTTTTGAAAATACAAGATGCTTTTGTNTAAAGACAGAAATTATATTCATTAGTGTAAACTTATTTATACATTTACTTACCTAACTTTTATAATAGAGAAATCGTGGATTATGTTATCAAAATTTAAATTATTTGAAATATCTTTTTCCATCTTTAGACAATATTGCAAAATTGTGTAGTCTTAAATCACTCATTGTGGAACGAAGAAATTTTGTTTATCAACTACGGTTTGGAGAAGCTCCTTTCACAACTAGATACACTGATAGCATTTGCTGAAAACATTATTAGCAAAATATTAATGTTAGGTAAAGAATTTTCCAATCTCTACTATTTAATATATTTAGATCAAGGGAGCATCCCCCACCCTGATTTTCTAACATAATGCCTCTAATTGTAGTGTAGGTAAAGCCAGGGCTGGTCTTGTGCCACTCTGGCCGCAAGTGACTTCACACTTTCATAGGCCCCCACCTATCTTAATTTTCACTTAATACCCTTATTAATAACTTATCCCTACCTAAACTGGGCCCCGCGCATCCTTTTTCGCATACTAAGCTGCATAAGGCCCCGCAATTGCAAAGACTGTCCCTGTGTACACTGTACAGCCATAAAAACCTGGAACATTTTTGAACTGTTCTTTGTCAAAGGTAATAAAGAAATGTATTTAATGGTAACGTTTTTTATATTTGTAGATTACATGGTATCATACACTAATATTTTCTTGCAAGGATATGCAACTCATCAGTGGGTTATATTATTTTCTTTTATAATTACATCTATAGACAAAAACATTTCTCGTTGTACGACTTGCTCTAAAGATAGAACCCCATCTCATGAAATTTCTCCACTCATACTTATTCTGCTTCTAGAACGGCGTTCAGTTGATATCCCCAACTCTCTAGAATCTTTAACAGCGCTCTGTATTCGTACATAACTTTGTTCCTTGAAATTGGTTAGCATGATTTATTTCAAAGAAAACGGGTTCCCATAAATTGTTATACCATAGAAAAGAAAAATGTTGCAATGAACTGAGTAAAGTTCAGTATCTTATCTCGTTTTACTAGTTACTTCTTCAGATGTCAATTTTTTCCAAGACGTATGGAATTTTTAAATATGTATGTTTCGAAATTATTTATGTTATAGTCATGTTTATTAACGGATAAATTTGAATACTTTCACGTTCTTGCGCTAAATCTTAATAATTTTCCATAAAATAGAAAAATTCAAATTATTTACGAATTCTTGCTTTAATTGGATAGACGTGGCATTTTCAATGAATAACAATATTTTAATGAAAAAGCAAATTATGTGTGCTACTTTAATGCAAAAAAATTTTTTTTTAAAAAATAATTAAAAAATTTAATTAAAAAAATACATTTAGTTTTTAGGAAGTTAGTTTAAAATAATTTTCTGAAACTGAAACAGTAATATAAATTACAACTTGCGGTTAAACACAATATTTGAAGCACAATCTCATGTAGGTACTTGTTAGCGCATCATTCTGCCCATGTCGAAATTCCACGCAAAAACTGTCGTGGTGATATTAATAGTACATATTAATTTTTAGGCCCAGTGGTTATGTGTTGTTTTTTTTGACAGTTTTCTTATAATAGCGCCATTAGTGACGCATGTCGCTTAATTTTCCAAACAAATCCATTCATTTTTTGAGCGATTTTTAATTTTTGAACTAGTTTGCGTTAGTTATAATAACCACTTTGTAATAAAACAGATGTTGCGTGAATCCGTTAATTAAGATTCGAAATTAGGAGGTTTTTTTTCACCTTGGATTTCCCCTTCAAAAGATAAGGGGCGTTGTCAGAAATGGCTCCATTTTTCAAATAAATGCCCACAAATGCCGCCCTTTAGATGAGTGTCGCCCGGGGCGGACCGCCCCCACCGCCCCCCCTAGCTACGCCACTGCTTAGTGCTGAATTTATATATTTGCTAATCAAGCTATAGCTTATGGCCCCGCCTTCTTGGGGGCCCAATATATATCAAATAGCTTAAGGCCCAATATCTCAAATAGCCTAAGGCCCCATATCTTAAAAAGCCTAAGGCCCCATATCTCAAATAGCCTAAATCCAGCCCAGAGCTCATCCATTGTCTTATGTTTAGAAACAAACCACTGTTAATTATTAACGTTCTAAATTGAATGCTACACTAAAACGCTATTAAAAATAATATTTGATGATAGGATACAATTTAGATAAATATAACTTCCAGACACATCGATAAATATCCAATCTTGCAAACCTCGTAGATTCGAGTTATAAACTTGTATATATCTGACCTACTTATTGGATTTACGCATTTCTTACGCATCAAACTGGACCTTTCAATAAACCAAGTGTTTTGATTNCGAATTCTTGCTTTAATTGGATAGACGTGGCATTTTCAATGAATAACAATATTTTAATGAAAAAGCAAATTATGTGTGCTACTTTAATGCAAAAAATTTTTAAAAAAAAATAATAATAATAATTTTAAAATTTAATTTTAAAAAATACATTTAGTTTTTAGGAAGTTAGTTTAAAATAATTTTCTGAAACTGAAACAGTAATATAAATTACAACTTGCGGTTAAACACAATATTTGAAGCACAATCTCATGTAGGTACTTGTTAGCGCATCATTCTGCCCATGTCGAAATTCCACGCAAAAACTGTCGTGGTGATATTAATAAGACATATTAATTTTTAGGCCCAGTGGTTATGTGTTGTTTTTTGGACAGTTTTCTTACACTAGCGCCATTAGTGACGCATGTCACTTAATTTTCCAAACAAATCCATTCATTTTTTGAGCGATTTTTAATTTTTGAACGAGTTTGCGTTAGTTATAATAACCACTTTGTAATAAAACAGATGTTGCGTGAATCCGTTAATTAAGATTCGAAATTAAGAGTATTTTTGTTTCACTTTGGATTTCCCCTTCAAAAGATAAGGGGCGTTGTCAAAAATGGCTCCATTTTTCAAATAAATGCCCACAAATGCCGCCCTTTAGATGAGTGCCGCCCGGGGCGGACCGCCCCCACCGCCCCCCCCTAGCTACGCCACTGTCTGTATTTATTACTGATGGTTCGTCTACCGTGACTGGTGAGAAAAAGTTGACTACCAAAACTTGTCTGTAACAATTTCAGTGAAGAGGCTGGCAAAGATTTTAAACTTCACTGTATCATTCCCCAACAAGATATTTGTTCTAGTCACCTTTGATGCGTTCGTGTCCCAAGCCAGTGATAAAATCTATAAACTCTAGTCGCTCTAAAGCTCAGTTTTACGTCCAGGGAGAATACGAAGATGTGTATCAAGATGATATCAGATGGCTCAGTCGAGGGACAAAAGTCAGCGGCTCTACACACTTAAAAGTAAGAAACGGGGTGAATGAGGAGCAAGCAATTTCAGAACTATCTGATTCTGCTTGGCTGGAAGATTTTGGATTTTTTATTTTCAATTTTTAGTTGATATGACAAGATATAACAAATCTTCAAGGGCAAACATCAATTGTAATGTATCTATTCACAAATCAAGGCCACCGGAAACAATCTGCAAATTGTTTTAAGGGTACCTGTCTCAAATGCAGCTCAATACCACACATCTTCCCCCACTACATGAAATTATGACAAAATTTCCAGAATAAAAAATTACAACGAACAAAGGCAGGGGTAAGTCGCTGTGTCTAAGTGGCTCTCATCTATGTGATATCAAATGTATCAAGCTAGTGGCATTGAGTCTGACCTTGCATATTACCGCGGTCAAGATCTCAGTTTCACCCATCACATTAAAACTTTGCAATAAAATACTTTACGAAGTATGTCCTTTTTAAAAATCCTTTATATTATCTTCACCGTCTTGTCTGTCGTGGTCCCGCCAGTCCGCGGAAAAACAAAAATAAAAAATGATCCACTTTACATGATCCTATGGAGCTGAAATTGTGCACATATACTTGTGTCACCTAACAATGCATTGTATCAAAATTACAAATCGACCGGAAGTACCGTACTTAAATTAATGCAATTTTAGTGTATCTCTATGTATCTCTATGTATCTCTATGTATCTCTTTGAAGCCGTCCACGATAGTTGACCTCCACGGCCACAGTTGACTGCATTTCACTCCAGCCATCGATGACCACATCCCCGTGTTTTACAGCAAGGGGAGTTCAGTCATGTTCTGTCTGTGCATATTATATTGAACATAATCAATAATTTTAGTTCTGTCTCATACATAAAGGATTAGTAATCAAAAACTTTTTTTAAACAGGTTTTTTTATTATTATTATCTTAACCTGCCCCCGAATATCTTTACTTCAGGGAATATAGCCCGCCATGCAATCAGTTTGGACATCGATGATTTAATGTAAGGCTGCACTCTAATATCGCAACATGCGTGAAGCCATGTAAAACGCCATTAAGTAAATTGCTAGCTGTCAAATATTTTATTTAAAGATACGCGTTTAGATGTGACGTCACATTTCTTGAACACCCCCCCTCCATCTTGTTACACATCGTCACCAAAGAGTGAATCCCTCCCCCCCCCCCGGTGCGTGACGTCATTTATGGACTTTCCCTTATGCGAAACGTATTTTTAAAAAATAACTGTGTACTTAAGTTTTTATTTTTAAAATGATTTTTTTTAAAACATGATGAAATCATTTTTAAAAATTAATTCCACTTTTCTAAAGTTTAACGTTAATTTAATTTCTTTTTTTAATTTTTTTAATTAAAACAATTTATTTTAAAATAAATAAAACTCACTGTCTCCATGTTATACGCGAAATCTCCTGAAACATGATAATGAAAACATGAGTTATTTAAACTAATAAATTTCAAATACGATTTATTTTCCGGTAACTTATTTTAAGATAAAATATTCAAACATGATTTACTAAAAAGCTAAAATAAAACTTTAAAAAAAAAAAAAACACACAAATAGTATAATCAAAACAATAAATTCCAACATTATTAATAAATTAATAAAACGGTATCGGTTTCGCCTTATGCATTTGTCGGTAAATGTAACTTACACGGGTATTGACATTATAGGTCAATAAAACTTTCCATATCAAGGGAAAATACGTAAAGATGAAAAGAGGAGATAAAATAAACAATGACACCGAATATAAGAAACGGGAGCAAGTATCAAAATAATTATATTTGTACATGAATATTTTCTATGATACCTCGTTTATGAGGACATACCAACATGAAGAATCGCGTCATACATCCCTTTCAGTGCGTCCAGCTCCAATCTAGGCAAAGACTGGGCGTTAACATTGCCCATGTCACCAAACACCGCCAGGCTTGGGCTCCATTTGTTGCCCTGGGGCCAGGTCCGGAACGTGAACAGATTTGACCAACCGTAAGCCTTACATCCAACAATGTAGCCTGAGAAGATGGACAGCCAATCATAGAATACTTATAATACCTAAAAATTAAACACCTGACACAAAAACTTAGCCGTAACCTCCAAAATAAGTATATAAACAATGTGATAACTAAAGATAACAATAAAAACTTATGGTCCTTTATCAAATCTAAAAAAATGGAGCCTTCAGGTATAGCCACACTAAAAGGCTCAAATAATAAAACCTATAATGATAATGAGACTAAAGCTAATATCCTTAACAAATATTTTGCATCATCATTTTCTGCCTCAGGCGACAAGGAAATTTCAATAAATTTAAATAAATTGGAAGAAATAGGTAACATAACTGTAGATGAGATAGGTATACATTCATTCCTAAAAAACTTAAAAATAAACAAAGCTACTGGCCCAGATGAATTACCTGCCAGGTTATTAAAAGAATAAAGCAATGAACTGTCCCCAATCCTTGTAGTTCTTTTTCAAGCCTCTCTAAACCAGGGTAAAGTGCCCCAGGATTGGAAATTAGCCTATGTAACGCCACTCTTTAAGAAAGGTGATAAGTCCGACCCTGGTAATTACAGACCTGTATCACTTACTAGTATCACATGTAAATTACTGGAACACATAATATATAGCAGAATAGTTAACCACCTTGACAAATATAATGCCCTATGCCCACACCAACATGGCTTTAGAAAGAACAGATCATGTGAAACACAATTGATAGGCCTAATAGATGATCTATCAAAAGGCTTAGATAATAATGATCAAATAGATACAATATTACTAGACTTCTCAAAAGCATTCGACAAAGTTCACCACCTTAGTTTACTCAAAAAACTTAAATACTTTGGAATCTCAGGTCCCTTACATCACTGGATCCAAGATTTCCTATTGGGTAGGGAGCAAACTGTAATAATTAATGGTTCTAAATCTACACCAATAAAGGTTAACTCAGGAGTTCCACAAGGAACTGTCCTAGGTCCCTTACTATTTTTAATTTATATAAATGACTTACCCAACAATATCTCAACAGGAACTAAAGTTAGGTTATTTGCTGATGATTGTATAATCTATAGAACAATCAAGTCAGAACAAGATAGCAAAATTTTACAAAAAGACTTAGATGAATTAATAAAATGGGAAACTAACTGGAGTATGTCCTTCCACCCAGAAAAATGTCAACTGCTAAGAGTAACAAAGAAAAAGAAACAAATAAATTCAAAATATTTCATTCATGGAAAAGAACTAACCCAAACTAAAGATGCGAAATACTTAGGAGTCATAATAAATGAGAAACTATCTTGGAATCCCCATGTCAATGAAGTTATTAAAAAATCAAACAAAACCTTAGGCTTTATAAAAAGAAACTTTTACAAATGTAACAAAGATATAAAACTAAAATGCTACCTCACCCTGGTGAGACCTATACTAGAATTATCATCTTCTGTATGGGACCCATCCACCAAAGAAAATATTGATAAGTTAGAACAAATCAAAAAAAGAGCTGCCAGATTCATTACTGGAGAATATTCAAAACTGACAAGAGTAACACCGTTAGTTCAAATCATTAAACCTTGAAACACTAGAGGATAGAAGAACCAAGAGTAAATTAGTAATTATACATAAGGCAATTAATTCTAATTTAGAAATACAACACAAAGATAACCTAATACAACCCTCAAATAGGCATAAAGTTAAAAACACCTTCCTTATTCCATATGCAAGAACAAACACATACAAGTTTTCTTTCTTTCCGTCCGGTATTCGGGCGTGGAATGGGTTGCCTGAAGAAACCAGGAAAGCCTCCACTTTATCATCTTTTAAAACTCTAGTAAGAATACAGGACTAAACACAAACCATAGAAATACGTAGGACGCAATAATCTTCTGTACAGAAGGAGCGTCTGTAACATATAAGAAGATAAAAATACGGTTTAACACAAAACTACCAAACATTGACTACGGTTTAACACAAAACTACCAATCATTAAATACGGTTTAACACAAAACTACCAATCATTAAATACGGTTTAACACAAAACTACCAATCATTAAATACGGTTTAATACAAAACAGCCAATCATTAAATACGGTTTAACACAAAACAGCCAATCATTAAATACGGTTTAAAACAAAACAGCCAATCATTAAATACGGTTTAACACAAAACAGCCAATCATTAAATACGGTTTAACACAAAACAGCCAATCATTAAATACGGTTTAAAACAAAACTACCAATCATTAAATATGGTTTAACACAAAACAGCCAATCATTGACTACGGTAAAATGAAGAAAACCATCATTAACTAGCATTACACAAGACAGTCATTCATTACTTACAGTTAACACAACCAAATCTACAAGCAAAGCGGCTAATTCAAATCAATCAAATTCAGTTAAATCTTTTTCAAAAATACTTTTTTGGAAGGAGGCCTATCGTTGAACTCAAGGTTTTCATTTGTGTATTTTGTTTTCTGTATTTCACGACATCCTAAGAACTAACTACATTTTTTTCTACTAAAATACAACATACACAAAGTGAAATTGTGTAATCAAAAAAGTTAAAGCTTTAATTATTAACCAATACAGAAGTTGACGTTTCGGCTAATACAGATCTTCTATATACATAGGATTATTGCGTCCAGAGAGAGACCAAGTATTAAAATTATATTTACATTATTTAAGAGATTCTATATCACGGAAAAATAAGTAATAATTTTTTTTTTTTAAAGATTAAAAACAACAAATAAAAACACTAACTAAAATAATGACACAGGATAAAAGAAAAGGGAGGTACTATCATCAGTTACATCAGTTACAACTACAACCGGAATAAATTCCACATTAATGTAAAATTTTGAAAATTCGTATTTAACTACTTCACTATTTGCTGCATTTCATGTAACTCATTTTAACTATTTTATTTTTCAACTACTTGCCATTAAGCTATAACCTACTGTTTAAACCTTCTTGCTCTATTATTTTGCTACATAAGCTTTAATAGTGTAATACCTGAATTACTATCAACTTGCTACCGACTGTATCTCTCCAATGACCTGCTATTTGATCCACTTACTGTCTCCAATGACTTCCCATTGACCTACTTACTGTATTCCGTGTCTGGTGCCAGGCCCTTGAGCACGACCCTATGTATAAACTGTGATCTCTTCTCTGTTCCATTGTCCACAAACTTGTCCCGTACACCGTTGGTCTCGAGATTCAGTTTCCCATTGGTCCCATACATGACGGTGGAAGCTTTGGTGTCATTGATGGTGCTCCAGACTACGACCATTTGGTCAGGGCTCTCTGGAAATAGTGGTCACACAGAAGAAATAGACGGACATTCAAATAAAAACTTAGCAGTCTCTGAACGCAAAGAGTTGATCTACAAGCAGCATAAGATGTCTTCTGATAGTTCAGTACAATTATTGCATCACTACGCGTTGTCCGTCTTTATTTTGGTGCTAAGAACAAAAAAGATTTCATTCACACTAAGTGTCAGCAATTAAAGATTTGATAATAAATAATATATTACCGACACAAAACCTCCAGCAGTAACACTTTGACAGGAAATATTCAAGTACAAATAGGGACCGGGGCCAAACTCATTTGGTCACTAACATCACGATTGATTGATAGATCTACATCTCATATTAATACTTTTTTAAATGCAGCATCAAATAGTCACAGACTTCTAATAACAAACTTCTCTCTGCCACACCCCAAACTTCTCTCTGCCACACCCCAAACCAGCATAATTTTAGTGCTAAGAATGAGGAGTGCTTTAATTTCAGGATGAGAAGATAACTTCCAACCAGAAGGGGGAGATTAGCGCCCCTTTTTTAAAAATGTTAAATGGGAACTATCTTTTTCAGGATAGGGATCCTATTACTATTATATTAGGATGAATAAATCATATAGTCAGCATTGTTCAATATCTGTTTTAATACATAGTGAGAAATTTGTCTTCAAGTCAAGCTTTTCCAGCTCTAACTGTAAATAATTAGATCTGCATAAAATTCAAAATTTTCAGATTTTTAAAAGAGTTTGACAATAGTTAAGTTTATTTCCCTTTGTTATTTGGGTAAAACATATTTGATACTGCTTTACGTTAGGTGTACTCCGATGACAATTTTCTTTTTCTAATTTCAATTCTTCTAAAACTACTCGAACATATGTATCTATTATATATGCTATTTTATTTTCTTATTTATTAGTTAAACACAATTTTGAGTAACATTTCCTTTATACGATATTTTTTTGATGTAAATTGAACTTGATATTTGGGGCATGGTCTGTGTTTTGCTTAGTTAATTGCAATTTTAACTACGTCCAATAAGATAATCACATGCAATCTTCCAGAAATGTATCTGTCCGGGTCAATATAAGATTCTACATTTTAACTTACATAAAATGATTTTTTCTGTCACTTACCCCCGATAGCAAGATGTGTTTGCTGAGGTTCATACCAAATAGTACAATCACAAACTGACCAGCAAGTCAGAGCGACCACCAGGAACAACCTCATCGTGTCGACTTTGTCCGCAACTCCCCAACACCACGAGATGACCACAACTAAAATACCCTGGTCAGTTGAGTTGAAACATTTCCTATCTGTCAAGAGATTGTTGGATTAGTTTGTGTACTCTACCCAACAATGGGGACATTTGAAGTAAGCGTAACACCCGTGTCTGCTCCAATGGTTCTAACTTTAGACGGAATGTGGGAACCCAATTGTGGCGTTAAATATAGCTACGTCACAAAGACAATGATATTGAATTTTATTGAGCTTTATTCGAGTTGTTCTTATACGTTCGTTTATTTCCAGGGAGACAATTTAAAAAATAATAATTTTAAATGTGTTTTATTAGTTAAAATAGAAGTAACGCAATAATTGGTAAAATTAAAACGGATAGTATATGAATAATTCCAAAAACATTTTGATAACAAATATTTTAATGGATATTTTTAAAATTAATGGGTCATACTAAGAGAATTGAAACATAATATTTTTTTTTTGAAATTCAAAATCCATTAACATTTCATTTAGGCTTTAAAGGTCCATAAGCTATAGCCAAAGTATCATTATAAAAATTCTGAAACGTCACTTTGATTGAGGTGCAAAGCGTAACAACGGAGACAGGTTTACGGCATATGTTGTAAACGTGTGAGAACTCTTGTTGAATAGCGCATTCAATCGAGTGCAAAGATGAGTCAGGCCTGGTACACTTATGGTTTTCAATAAATGGGACAACCTCGTGATATACGCTCGATGGAGGGTGGGGGTGGGTAAAAACAGGATACCCAAGTGGACACGCGACACAACAATCAAGGCGACAGCCTAAAAAATAGCTATAGCTCCGGGCGACTCACAACAGTCAAGGCGACAGCCTAAAAATAGCGCCAGCCCCAGGCGACTCCTTCACAGCTTCATTCAGACTCAGGGCAGTGACATGGCGGTAAGCTTGGCGCCACCTTACCTGACTTCAATAAAGTATAACAAAGGTACTCCTGGCTCCTGGTGTGTTCGTGAACGCCATTGTTTGTTTGGGCAACACGCCAGCCTGGGTAAAGGGACAAATGAATCTAATACACACTTACTGGACTATTACCGAACATGTAAATATCTCATTTTGTTAACACTAGCAACTTAAACACATATTTAAATTTTACAACCTCGCTCCTAATACCTCTCACCTCTCCCAAAGGGGCCGTCCATTAATGACGTCAAGCAATTTTAACCGATTTTTACCCCCCCCCCCCGTACCATTTCGACACACCCCGTCACAAAAACTTAGACCCCTCCCCTTTTCACTAGGGCTTAACAAAACTTTGCCCACCTCCAAAAAAACAACAACAACCGTATTTTCAAACTGAAAATGAGCATGTTGCAAATTGCTTTTTTGTCATTTAAGTATGCACTTAGTGTAAGGGTGTCACGTGAAACATCACGGGTTTGACGGAAAAGAGAAATAGACTATTTTGAATCTGTTATGAATATGAAAGGGTACAAGGAGAAATATTGGCTACACAACTCATGACTAAACTCCCTGTAGTGGCTTTTGAGGCTTATAGCAGCATATCCAAACAGGACAAAAACATTTACAAAATGTAATAAAAAAAAATAATAATAATAATTTAAAAAAAAAAAAAACCAAACAAACAAACAAAAAAAGGGCACTGTTATTTCATTTTGGAAAATCCAAAAATGACTACTGAAAAGAATTCCGTGAAATAAGATTTAAAAGGGACAAAGACCATCAGATGATAGTGCATGAAGTACAATTGTAACTAACAAAATGGCTGGAAGGTCAGCTATACATACAAGCGATCCGAAAGCCATATTAGACATCGTGTTGATTGATAAATTCTTAGAAAACGTAACACCAGCGTTATTTAAATATTTAACTGACAAAAAAATTCGGACTCAAACAGAATTAACTAATTCTATATGAATTTTCAAGGATTCACATCCGGATGTCGAAATGGACAAAAGACATGATTTCATTGCAACAGTCCAAAATGAAATAATAAAAACAGAATCTTTCTGCTATTGCAGCGGCAATAGAGGACACAGGGGGAGGCAGGACACATAGCGAGGCAGGACACAGCGAGGCAGGACACATAGCGAGGCAGGACACATAGCGAGGCACGACACAGAGCGAGGCATTGCTATTTCAACAAAGGACATACATATAGGATGTCACCCAATGGCAGTCAACACGAAATAAAACTGAAGCAAGATATGGACAAAGTCACTTTGACGGGAAGACAGACAATAATTGAGAGGAATATCTTTATGATAATTCCAGCTCTAGAAATGATGATCAAGGTAGACGATCATGGAGAGGTAGATATGGATATTATTCTAGAGACAGAAATTATGATCAAACATGGAGAAATAATGGCGACCAAGACATGGATGACAGGAGAAAGATGTATCGAGAAGAAACAAGAGCTAGTGACACTGTAGGCAATATTGACAATCATGTATATGGCAGAAAGGATGAAGGCCGTGGTTGAAGGGGTGAAGGCCGTAGTTGTAGGGTTGAAGGCCGTGGTTGTAGGGATGAAGGTCGTGGTTGTAGGGATGAAGGCCGTGGTTGTAGGGATGATGGCCGGGGTTGTAGGGGCGAAGGCCGTGGTTGTAGGGATGATGACCGGGGTTGTAGTGATGGAGGTGGTGGTTGTAGTGATGGAGGTGGTGGTTGTAGGGATGGAGGCCGTGGTTGAAGGGATGAAGGCCGTGGTTGTAAGGGGTGAAGGCCGTGGTTGAAGGGGTAAAGGCCGTGGTTGTAAGGGGTAAAGGCCGTGGTTGTAAGGGGTGAAGGCCGTGGTTGAAGGGGTGAAGGCCGTGGTTGTAAGGGGTCAAGGCCGTGGTTGAAGGGGTGAAGCCCGTGGTTGTAGGGATGAAGGTGGTGGTTGAAGGGGTGAAGGCCGTGGCGGAAGGGGTGAAGGCCGTGGTTGAAAGGGTGAAGGCCGTGGTTGAAGGGGTGAAGGCCGTGGTTGTAGGGATGAAGGCCGTGGTTGTAGGGATGAAGGCCATGGTTGAAGGGGTGAAGGCCGTGGTTGTATGGATGAAGGTGGTGGTGGAAGGGGTGAAGGCCGTTGTTGAAGGGGTGAAGGCCTTGGTTGTAGGGATGAAGGTGGTGGTGGAAGGGGTGAAGGTGGTGGTTGTGGGGGTGAAGGTAGTGGTTGTAGGGGTGAAGGCCGTGGTTGAAGGGATGAAAGCCGTGGTTGAAGTGATTGAGGTGGTGAGTCTGAGATTATTTATGTGGAATCATCTGAAGTAGACAGAATCATTGGTCGTGCAGGAAGTAGAATCAGAGACATATAAACAGAATGTTTCTCGTGACGGTGACTCAGCTCGCCGAAGTTCTGTTGATTTATCTGGAAGTAAAAATACCATCTCAGAAGCCAAGCGACTTATTCAAGATGCTGACGTTGAGATTGTCAATGGAAATGATCGTGGTCATGGTTGTTGAATTATTGAACCTTAAATATATCGGCTGATATAGTATTGAAGGCCCATCATTTTGAATTCATACCAGTTGTAATGTCAATGATTTTCTCATATTGATTTTCCTTAAAGTATATTTAATAATAAATCTCATACAAAATTTCATCTCAGATCAGCTTCAATCATATTTTATCCGTAATAGAACCTTTGAGATCACCGCATGGTGTAAACGAAACGATATATGTATATACTAGAATGTGCCGGGGCGCCTGCGGCGCCCCCTTTTTTTAGAGCGCCTACGGCGCCAACCTTTTTCAAAAGCCCAACTAACTTGTCATTTTTTGATAAATACGAAATATTAAACTTTCTGAAATGTACGCAAAGTATTTAATAATAGGGGTTGTATTTTGCGCATCGATGCACACCAAACAATGACGTCATCATATTAAATATTTTTACAGCGCTAATCACCACACGATTTTTCAACTAACTGCTGTAGACTGTCGTACATCGCTCCTCAGCGTTCCACATCCAGTGAGTGAGTGAGTGAGTGACCTGGGCTTTTATATTATTTATGGTAAAATTGATTCAGAGTAGCCTC
Source organism: Radix auricularia (assembly GCA_002072015.1). Classification (NCBI taxonomy): domain Eukaryota; kingdom Metazoa; phylum Mollusca; class Gastropoda; family Lymnaeidae; genus Radix; species Radix auricularia. The sequence goes on along the minus strand of MUZC01004414.1, from coordinate 1,117,842 downwards.
GAAGTAAACATAATATAGTATCGACACGCATGACTGATGATTGTATGCATTGAGCATCTCGCCAGATTTTAAAATATTGATCCGACTTCTTTTTAAAGCCATGTTCATTGTGTATTTTATGTTAAGCATTCCTAGCTTTAAATAAACATGGAAAACAGAAGCTGTATTTGGGCAACAGCTGAAGATGAGCTATCTATGAACACTATGTGTTATACTTTTTATTTCATGCATTATGAGTGTTAAACATAATTCTATTCTCACAAAAACTGTATTTTTTTTTCTGTTGTTATGACCTAAAAAAATTTGTGTCAAAAAAAATTGTTTGAAGGATGAGGGTGGATGTCTCTAGGGGGGCTGTGGGGCGGGCCGTGACACCATCAAGGGGTGACATCAAATTGTAAAATTCAATATGTTCACGTTATTTGGAACTGTAAACCTCAAAGAAGTTCTATGTTGAAGTAGTGAGGGGGTGTCACCACGAGCTGCCGCCCAGGGGGACACCAACCGAAGTGACGCCTCTGCGCGAAAGATTACGGGCTATGGCAGATTAAAGTGGAGGGCTGAACGAGCTATAGCTAGGAGCCCCCGATGGTTTTGGGGCCCCCAAACTTTTTATATTTTATAATAATAAAAGTGTACAAATGTTTGCAACAACCCTTGAAAATATAATAAATCAAATAAATGTATAAATCTTACCTATTAATCTGATCACTATTCAGACACGATAGTCTTAGTAATCGAAAAACTTGATTTGAATGGCTCACTGAGAGAACAAAATATAGAATATTGTTTTTATTTTTCAAATTTACAAGTTTTGACAAGCACTACTGCCCGTGTGGAAGAGTTTAGGCTTGTGGTGCAAGCGATGTAGGGATCGATTCCCAGTGGTGGAATTTTTTTTTTTTTTTTTAATTTTTCTTTTTACACTCAATTTTAATACACCGGCAAACACTTCAAACAGTTTTTTATTCTTGCTCCTTTTCTTTTCATGATTAATATTTTTGGTTGGGAAAGCCGTTTCTATGGAAAAACAAAGCATGATCAAGGAACAAATGGACTAATTATTTACAGCCTTATATTAGCTGTTAGCAATCATTTTATAAGGGACGCAGGCTGGATAGGGCTCCGTTTGACTGCAGCCAGGGTCCCCGTGAAGTATTAATCAACACCGTATCACGGGTTTGACAGAAAAGGGGAGCGAACATGTGTTCAAATAAGAATTCGATTGTTTTGTGTGTGTGTGTTTTTTGTTTTTGTTTTTTTTTTAATTTTATTTTGTTATATATATATATATATAAAGAGAGAGAGAGATAAACTGAAGGCCAATGTCCAGGCTATGAGTGTGTAGTCACAGAGTCGAGGCGGACACGAGAGGTTACATCAGGTGTGTAGTTGAGAGAGAGAACAAGAGAAATGGGTTGAGATGTTGGAGGAGATGATTCGGGCTATTTGAATTTGAGAGATCAATGTTGTATATTTTGACATACTTTATATATATTGGATATTTCGTTATTAAAGAGTATTTTTCCTGACTTTAATTTTTGCAATGAATTATTGTGTGAGAGTTGACGTGACGTAAATGGTGTCAGAAGTGGTCGCCATGTGACATAAAGGAGTGTCAGAAGTGGTCGCCATGTGACATAAAGGAGTGTCAGAAGTGGTCGCCATGTGACATAAATGGTGTCAGAAGTGGTCGCCACGTGACATAAATGGTGTCAGAAGTGGTCATCAAGTGACATAAATGGTGTCAGAAGTGGTCATCAAGTGACATAAATGGTGTCAGAAGTGGTCGCCATGTGACATAAAGGAGTGTCAGAAGTGGTCGCCATATGACATAAATGGTGTCAGAAGTGGTCGCCACGTGACATAAATGGTGTCAGAAGTGGTCATCAAGTGACATAAAGGAGTGTCAGAAGTGGTCATCAAGTGACATATAGGAGTGTCAGAAGTGGTCACCAAGTGACATAAAGGAGTGTCAGAAGTGGTCATCAAGTGATATAAAGGAGTGTCAGAAGTGGTCACCAAGTGACATAAAGGAGTGTCAGAAGTGGTCACCAAGTGACATAAAGGAGTGTCAGAAGTGGTCATCAAGTGACATAAAGGAGTGTCTTGTTAGTGACAAAGGCTGAACCTTTATATCGCAACACGTGTGGAATTATTGAAAACATATAAATAAAGTGAATTAAATTGCGAGAACTTAATTATTTAAGTGAAACTTTAAAGTTGCGCGTTTTTATGTGACGTCACATTTCTTAAACACCACCCGATCCCTCGTCACACATCGTCACAAACGTGTGACCCGTGACGTCATTTATAGACGGTCCTGATCAACGCACCCACAAAATACCATAACTTAATCTCTCTAACTTTGTCCGAGTTTCTTTAATTTTCGCCGGTTTCTCGAACGCGAAGTAAGTTATCTATTAAATTTGTTTATACCTTGTGTCTATACATCTTGCCTGCTTTAAAGTTTTGTATTTTAACTTTTCTTCCTCTATTCTTTTATTAACTGATGTGTAATTTGTATTGAATGCAATCATAAAAAACTATCATAACTTAGAAGGTCCTGATACATTTGCATTCCTTGCAAAACATTGGATAATTTCTTCACTCAATATTCGTCTACTATGTAGAGGAAATTTCTTATGGACGGAAATTGCAAACAATAGAGTCGTAGGGTGGTGAGGAACGAAGTGAGGTGGGGGTGAAGAAGGGTATTGATGGTGTCCTCTCAGAACATTCATTTTGTTTTATATGTGGCATCATGTTATTGTTTTTTTTTTGTTTTTTTTTTTGTTAGCATTGCCATCAGTGACGTCATGCCATCACAACAGACAACTGGTATCACATGACTTGCTGCATGTCATCACTTCAACCACCTTTTATTACTCAACCACCTGAAAATATTCAATCCTGTATCGAGTCGTTAGTGTTATTGGGTTGCTTCCCTTGAATGGCAACTAAATTAATGTATTAATCTCCCTTTGTGCTTTGACGTATGTGAGGAAAGTTATGTAAATATACATCATCAAACAAAAATAAGGGAATGTGTACATGAAAAAATAACACAGGACAATGAAAAAAAAACTTGTGGTCACGAGGCATGCGCGCTTGGCTGGCGTACCCAGGGTCACGGGTTCCAATCTCCGTTAGGCAGGGATCTGTTCCCGGGGCCAAGGGTGTCCTTAAGTGAGTCTACCCAGCTTCGAATGGGTAATAACGTGGTACTAAGTGGTACCTCATAGTAGTGGCATGTGAACGCTGCGTCTCTTGCCAATGCACGTAGGTCGCAATAATCTTCTGCATATAGTTACCGTCTGTATAGATACAAGACAAGTTTTGGTGCCATTTATAATTACAATGACTGGGAGGAGTATTGTCCACTAGTTTTTTTTAGGTCCAGTTGTTTTGTTGTCCAGTACATTAGCCGTCCACTGGATTGTTATTATTGAAAGGGAAATAAACTATGAACATTATTTAAAAGTGTTCATCTAGGTTTAATGATTAAAAAGACGTAAAAAATAGCGTTCCATTGTTTATTAAATGAAACAACAGTTTTAAAAGATTTTTTAAAAAAAACATCTTTGAAGTTAAATTGTGAAGATATGTGTTTGCATGTGGTCATATAAGGTAAGCTGGATTATCCAGTCTAAATTTACCAGTATGAAGTACATCTCAGGCATGCGATAAGAACAAATATTGTCTGACTATATAATAAATTCATAAACCATGCCATACCTTTTTAAATCCTTTATATTAACTCGTGGTGTCTGGTTGAGTGACGAATAAACTTTGGATAGATTTTTAACCCACTTCCCGTTTGCTGGTGAGCTAAAATTTTGCAGGCAGACTCGTGCCGATGATAACAATGATGTATCAAAATTTCAGATCGATTGTATGTACTGTAATTAAATTAATGAATTTTTAAATTATTTTATTTATCTCTGTGTAACATGTTAATTTTTGTGCTAGAGTGTCGTGGTGCGTATTATATTGACAATACTTTTTAACTATATATTCCCGATAGGTGCGCATTATATTAAACATTTCTTACGAGACATAACTAAATTTTCATATTTTTGGATAGAAATCTAGTCTTTCGCTGCGTATTATAATGAACATTCTTTTATTTATGTCTCGAAAATAAAGGATTTAGTCTATAGTCCAAAACTTTTTTTTAAATTAAAAAAAAAAAATCTGATTACGTTTAAAACCAGTACACAAGACATTATGCTAAAAAATTTTTTTAAAGACTTTCTATAGTTAGCAGCGAAAAACGTAGATAACTAACAATTTGCATTTTAGGGCTGCCGAAGTTAACAATTAATAATAGATTTATCGGTAAAATTTTTAATCGATTAAGATTAATTTGATCGATTAAAATGTAAGAAAATATTTTTAAAATTGCTTTCCCGATTCATTAATAATTCGTGTTTTTTTGTTACTTGCACACTTTTTCCTCGTATTATTATTATATTTTAGGCGTGCATACGTTGACATAAAGGTTATTCTGTCTTGTTTCTGGCATCGCCAAACGATAATGCTGTTTTAGTCACAAAATTTGGGAGCCATGTAAATACCGCGACGTAACCGATTTCGTTAAATAATGAATCGCAACTTTACGGGATCTATATATGCGTTATATAAATTATATTTAATCAAATTAATCGATTAAATTTTCCCGATTAATCGAACAATGTTTTTTTTTTAAATTATGCAAAGAAAGACTGCTTAGCAAAGAAGATTACCATTGCAAACAAATGCACTTGAATTGAAGTTAGCATAAAATTTCATGTGATAAATTTTAGTTAATTTTTAAATATTTATCAACTGGCTTTCATTGCTTAAAATTGTATGTAATTTTTTCGAAATTTAAAAATAGATTTTAAAGTTTACTAGTTTTTAGTTTTAAAGTTGTGTTCGTTAAATATTTATTTAATCCATCATTGACCACCAACTCTTACCCCGTCCACAATCTTTTCAATGAACACTTGTTCTGGGTACAGACATCATCTCGATAACTAAGTGCAAGACTAGGGACAAACTTTGGACATGCATCAATCATGGAAAAGTGAAGGACGCAATAATCCTCTGTATAGCAGGAGTGTCTGTAATAGGTAAGATAAATTAAGATAAAACGAGATAAGATAAGAGAGATACTAAACTTGTTTAGCGAACAGCCTAATGACATAAACTTGTTTAGCGACCAGTCTCATGACATAAACTTGTTTAGCGACCAGTCTCACGGCATAAACTTAATTAGCGACCAGTCTCACGGCATAAACTTGTTTAGCGACCAGTCTTATGACATAAACTTGTTTAGCGACCAGTCTTATGACATAAACTTGTTTAGCGATCAGTCTCAAGGCATAAACTTCATTAGCGACCAGTCTCACGGCATAAACTTGTTTAGCGACCAGTCTTATGACATAAACTTGTTTAGCGACCAGTCTCATTACATAAACTTGTTTAGCGACCAGTCTTATGACATAAACTTGTTTAGCGACCAGTCTTATGACATAGACTTGTTTAGCGACCAGTCTCATGACATAAACTTGTTTAGCGACCAGTCTTATGACATAAACTTGTTTAGCGACCAGTCTCACGGCATAAACTTAATTAGCGACCAGTCTCACGGCATAAACTTGTTTAGCGACCAGTCTTATGACGTAAACTTGTTTAGCGACCAATCTCATGACATAAACTTGTTTAGCGACCAGTCT
>MUZC01004414.1:1095360-1111785 GCA_002072015.1 Radix auricularia | reverse complement strand
ATGACATAAACTTGTTTAGCGACCAGTCTTATGACATAATTTTGTTTAGCGACGAGTCTCATGACATAAACTTGTTTAGCGACAAGCCTAATGACATAAACTTGTTTAGCGACTAGTCTTATGACATAAACTTGTTTAGCGACCAGTCTTATGACATAAACTTGTTTAGCGACCAGTCTCATGGCATAAACTTGTTTAGCGACCAGCCTAATGACATAAACTTGTTTAGCGACCAGTCTCATGACATAAACTTGTTTAGCGACCAGTCTCACGGCATAAACTTGTTTAGCGACCAGTCTCATGACATAAACTTGTTTAGCGACCGGTCTCATGACATAAACTTGTTTAGCGACCAGTCTCACGGCATAAACTTAATTAGCGACCAGTCTCATGGCATAAACTTGTTTAGCGGCCAGTCTTATGACATAAACTTGTTTAGCGGCCAGTCTTATGACATAAACTTGTTTAGCGGCCAGTCTCATGACATAAACTTGTTTAGCGGCCAGTCTTATGACATAAACTTGTTTAGCGGCCAGTCTTATGACATAAACTTGTTTAGCAAACAGTCTAATGACATAAACTTGTTTAGCGACCAGTCTTATGACATAAACTTGTTTAGCGACGAGTCTTATGACATAAACTTCTTTAGCGACCAGTCTTATGACATAAACTTGTTTAGCGACCAGTCTTATGACATAAACTTGTTTAGCGACCAGTCTTATGACATAAACTTGTTTAGCGAACAGCCTAATGACATAAACTTGTTTAGCGACCAGTCTTATGACATAAACTTGTATAGCGACCAGTCTCATGACATAAACTTGTTTAGCGACCAGTCTCATGACATAAACTTGTTTAGCGACCAGTCTCATGACATAAACTTGTTTAGCGACCAGTCTCGTGGCATAAACTTGTTTAGCCACCAGTCTTATGACATAAACTTGTTTAGCGACCAGTCTTATGACATAAACTTGTTTAGCGACCAGTCTCATGGCATAAACTTGTTTAGCGACCAGTCTCATGGCATAAACTTGTTTAGCGACCAGTCTCATGACATAAAAGGAAATCTTAACTTCCCAATCCCAGGTCAAAGGAAATCTTTTTTTTTTTTAATTTATATTATACCTTTCCTAACTTTTCTTTCCAGGGATGGAAATATATAGTGTCTATTCATTTAATTAATAAATGAATTAATTTATTTTTAATCACACAAATTACTTGGTTATCCTGTATTATGGTGGTCATATATGACCAAAAAACCCTGGTTTTTCTCAGTTTCCATGGGGGGGGGGGGCGAAAGAACAATTAAAAGGTAAGTCCTAAAACGGAATGAAAAGAAAATACCTTGGACTTGCACCACACCCTGAGTCCAGGCTCATGTATATTCGGTAATTACCGCAGTAAGGAAGGAAAAAGATGATCTTTTAAGAATAGTTCGTAAGCAAACAATGCATAACAAAAGGACAGTACTAGTGATTAAATAAATTAAGGACAACAACCAAACTGTAATAGTACTTATAATAAGAGATGAAAATATTTTAATTCTACAATAAAAGTTTTTATTTATTTATTCATTTGGCTTCATCTAACGGTCTTTGACAATAGTTTAATTGCCCTCAGTGAATCAGTCAGTGAGGTCTAACACATTAGTTCTAGGAATATGTACAAATAACTATTAAAACTTTAAACCTGAAAGTTTTTGCATCCCGTTATAGCAGGAAATTCCCCAAAACGGAAGTAAATCCCAAAAAGGCATAAGGCTCAAACACAAACCGGTAAACGAGCTGCATGTACACTTCAGCCGGCCAACTAAGCGTTGCTGGTTCAAGTCGCTTTAAAGGTTTGAATTTGTCCCTGAGTCCACCCAGCTCCGGTGGTCACCTGACATTAAGTTGTCCCTGAGTCCACCCAGCTCCGGTGGTCACCTGACATTAAGTTGGCCCTGAGTCCACCCAGCTCCAATGGTCACCAGATATTACATGGGGTAAATAAATACGGAAGGGCAACACATCTTCTATAGCCGTGGCCTGTGAACGCCCCTTCCCTTGTCCAAAAGATCAGCATGGTCTGTGCGTTCTAAAACAAAAAAAAAACGAATGGGTAGAAAATGGCAATCCCAATTCACTTTACCAGGACGTGAAATTACTACAGGGAAGGGGAGAGCCCAGCAAAACAAAATGGTAGTTTTCACGTGTTTCTATTCTCAGTTTGAATTCCCGTTCTTTTGTTTTAACTAGATTTTTAGATTTCCTCCTTTCCTGGCTCAATGTGAGATTTTGTATTCTTTGTGAATCCGCCACCACTCCCACACCCCGGGATCAAAATGTGAAGTTTGGTAACATCAAGACATGGTGGTGTAACAATGTTAACATTAAAACATGGTAGTGTAACAATGTTAACATTAAGACATGGTAGTGTAATAATCTACCAGACATTTCTAGGCGTGTTCATCTGACCTTAAAATTAGCATAAATCATCAGTTGGCACTAGTGTCAGTCTGAGCCACCACGTCTGTACAAACTCGTATTACACCCCCCCCCCCCAAATCATTTTTATTCTCGGAAAAAAACACAAATTTTATTCATTTACTTTATTGATAAAAATTTACACAATTCGTTTGAATAAAACAATGAGTGTTAAGCTTTAATCGAAGGCAAAACACAAATGTGAATATTTCGTCTATGATTTCATTAAGACAAATAATTATAATTGACGTGGTATAACATTTAACCTAACTATAGAAACCAATGAAGTATAGATAAAAGAACAAGCATGTACCCAAGTCTCTTTATCTTTTCTACGCGAAATTTTGTAAGGCGTATGGGTTAAGTTTATAAGTACGTCACACATTTTATTTTGTTATCATGGATATTTACCAAAATCAATTAAAACACGAACATTACTCTTATGATTGATGTTTTCTGCAAAAGATCGTGAAAAACGAGAAGAGATATTCACATTACGGCAAATGAGTTCATCTTCACCTAGCCACCGTAGTTGTCTTTTCCGACTCTCGGCTCTCACTGGAGCCTGGAGCCTGAAGCCTGGAGCCTGGAGTCGATCCTCTCTGGAGGCAAAGACCTTCAGTGTCATCCTGGAGACAGTTGGTTGGATCCTAACACGTGATGACAGAATTATTTTACCGTTTATCACTGGGCTCGTGAGGTGCCGCACCTTAACAGGGCCGATTTATTAGGGAGAGATCCTCAACCTGTTCATCCAGCTGGTTCAGATCGTAAGATCCCAGTCACCCAACTGGGTTCAGATCGTTAGTTAAGATCCCAGTCACCCAACTGAGTTCAGATCGTTAGTTAAGATCCCAGTCACCCAGCTGGGTTCAGATCGTGAGATAAGATCCCAGTCACCCAGCTGGGTTCAGGTCGTGTGTTAATATCCCAGTCACCCTGCTGGGTTCAGGTCGTTAGTTAAGATCCCAGTCACCCAACTGGGTTCAGGTCGTGTGTTAATATCCCAGTCACCCAGCTGGGTTCAGGTCGTTAGTTAAGATCCCAGTCACCCAGCTGGGTTCAGGTCGTGTGTTAATATCCCAGTCACCCAGCTGGGTTCAGATCGTGAGATAAGATCCCAGTCACCCAACTGGGTTCAGGTCGTGTGTTAATATCCCAGTCACCCTGCTGGGTTCAGGTCGTTAGTTGAGATCCCAGTCACCCAGCTGGGTTCAGATCGTGAGTTAAGATCCCAGTCACCCAGCTGGGTTCAGATCGTGAGATAAGATCCCAGTCACCCAACTGGGTTCAGGTCGTGTGTTAATATCCCAGTCACCCTGCTGGGTTCAGGCCGTTAGTTAAGATCCCAGTCACCCAACTGGGTTCAGATCGTGAGATAAGATCCCAGTCACCCAACTGGGTTCAGATCGTGAGTTAAGATCCCAGTCACCCAACTGGGTTCAGGTCGTTAGTTAAGATCCCAGTCACCCAACTGGGTTCAGGTCGTGTGTTAATATCCCAGTCACCCAGCTGGGTTCAGATCGTGAGATAAGATCCCAGTCACCCAGCTGGGTTCAGATCGTGAGATAAGATCCCAGTCACCCAACTGGGTTCAGGTCGTGTGTTAATATCCCAGTCACCTTGCTGGGTTCAGGTCGTTAGTTAAGATCCCAGTCACCCAACTGGGTTCAGGTCGTGTGTTAATATCCCAGTCACCCTGCTGGGTTCAGGTCGTTAGTTAATATCCCAGTCACCCTGCTGGGTTCAGGCCGTTAGTTAAGATCCCAGTCACCCAACTGGGTTCAGATCGTGAGATAAGATCCCAGTCACCCAACTGGGTTCAGGTCGTGTGTTAATATCCCAGTCACCCTGCTGGGTTCAGGCCGTTAGTTAAGATCCCAGTCACCCAACTGGGTTCAGATCATAACTTAAGATCCCAGCTAAGACAATTACTGGCTCCTTATTAAAAGTTGTCACTAAGACAATTACTGGCTCCTATTAACAGTTGTCACTAAGATAATTAATGGTTCCTATTAACAGTTGTCACTAAGACAGTTCCTGGTTCCTGTTAACAGTTTATTAGACAGTTTAGTGGTTCGCTAGATATTGAGTAAAATTACGTATTGGTTTTATTGTAACTTATTGGTGTCTGTGATACAGTCGTCACCTCCCAGGGCGATGCACGCAGTTTGAGAACCTGTGGATTGATTGATGGAGCTTCGTATACAAGATATGTCTAAATTTGTTAACATTTAAAAAAAAAAAAAAATTAAAAAAAACCTTACACACTCACCAAAAAAAACTAAAAAAAACTGTTCCATTCGTTCCACTAAAGACAAGAGCCGCCATTGAATGGACATCAAGTATAAAGTATATAAGTTATACCCATTTGGAGGAGCCTTTTACTCAGTCTGTTCCCTTGTTGCGATTTATTTAATTCAACTGACCTTTTAATGCTACATCCCCGCTATTTAGAGTGGGCAATGACCTTTGACTTTGCATGAATTGGTCGGTTATTGGATATCGTAAACCCTGATGGATAGGATATTTCTAATTATTTTATGCGTCTTACACATTTTATAGTCTGGCAGTCAGAATTGAAGTCATGCCAGGTTCGTCCACAACTCAAAGATGTGGAGCTACACTCAGAATTCTTCTGTCAATGAGGTAATCGGTTGATAAATTTAATTGTGACGAGTTTGTTTGTTTGTTTTTTTGTTTGTTTGTTTCTTTGTTGTTGTTTTTTTTTTTTTTTTTAAATTGTAGATCTATGTCTTATTATCAGATAAATTGGATCTTTCCAAACATTCATCACTTTGATTTTGTAGATATTTTCCTCAGGACCTTCATTACTTTTAGAAAGCCCGAACTATCTACATCACGTGAACCAGTATCAGCGCTTATGAAAACTGCGCCTAAATGTGTTTTCTCAAATGTTCACCGCAAACAGTTGCAATATTTTGAAAATTGTATGCAGTGACCCAAACACGTGGTCTAGAAACAAAAGAAAATAAACTAGACCGCTTAGACTGCCTCTTACCTTTCCTATTTGAACGGTCTTAGAAACACGCTTCATTATTCGTTTCTGGTGGGATATTTTTTGTCGCCTTCATTGTTAATGCAAATCCTCCTCAGTAATGTGTATGTGAGTGTGTGTGTGGGGGGGGGGCTGTCATGTGTAATGAATTCATCTAGGGGGATAGGTGGGCTGTTGGAAATGTTATTGCCTGGTATAACATAATATATTTTGAAATGGAAACTATGAACCTTTAGTAAATATCGCCTGGACATATTGATTATGATTATTTTATGACATATAAAATACTGGCGTGATATCGGCTAGTTGCATTCCCCGTACGTTCTCACATGTCATGAACGTGTAACATCAGTTAGAGTATTATATAGAATATTAGCATGAAATACATACGATAAATTAGACTAAATTACACATGAACTATACATTTCTAAATAAAATTGCGTTTGTATTTTTTTTAATGGTTCTTCAAATTTTCAAAGGGGGTATTGGGCTATGGGCAATGCCGTATTTAGACTTGACAACGCCCAAAGCAATTTGAGATATGGGGCCTTTTATGAGTCAATATGTTCAACGTCAGAGCCAAATGTCGGACTCACTCAGATAATTTTGTGGGGGCCCCCAAGAAAGTGGGGGCCCTAAACTACAGCTCGTGTGTATGACTTATAATGCTAATTCAACACTGGTTATGGGGATACTAAACATAAATCATAGAAGCCTTTAGCTTCTTAGCAAGAACACATCATTCTCAAACTAAAACGCTCGTTAACAAAAGTAAATTATTTTAAGGCGTCGACCATAAATGCCATCTTGCCATTTTGGCCGATTTTTCACTCCCCCTCCCCCTCGCCACCTGTCGTCACAAAAACTTAAACACCCCTTCCAAAATGTCATCACAAAGCATTTAAAAAGCTGTATTTTCTATTTGAAAAAGAGCATGCTTCAAATCACGTTTTTTTTTGGGTCATTTAAGTAGATCTATGTACTAGTGTAATGTTGCACTCTAATATCGTAACAAACGTGAAGCCATGAAAAACTTCATAAAATAAATTATAAGAGATCAAATATTTAAATGGAACTTTTATTTAAAGTGGCGAGTTTTGATGTGGCGTCACTTGTCTCCCCGCTCCCCCCCTCGTCACACATCGGCACAAATGTGGGGATCTCTTCCCCTTTCCCCAGGTGCGTGATGTCATTTTTTGGACGGCCCCTTTTTCATAATAAGCCATAGATGGTGTTTTGTTTTTAAAATATTTTTCTCACCCACTAAAATTCGAAAAGATTTCAAGATTAGTATAAGTAAACATGAGTTTCAGTGAATGCAGTTAATTCCATTTATCTATTAGTACATTTAAAATTTTTAAATATCAAATTGATTGCGTCATCGATATGATGTGCCAACTTTATACAAATTTGATTAGAAAAATCGACACACTGACCAGTAGAGCAGAGGGCACTCGTTGATTCGTGTTATCTTTTCTCGTCAGCTATTTCATTTAGAGCCAGGAATACAAACTTGTCCGTCAATAGCGCAAGGCACCAGTCACGGTAGAGGGGGTTGTGGCGTGAGGGGCGGGGCTGAGCCAAGATGTATTTTGTAACGTTTACCTTGTACCCCGAGTTTAATATTACATTATAATTAAAATATTATTGCACGTTTGAATAATTTCCACTTTATCTTGGCCACAATATGATTTGTCAGTGACCTAAAATTAACTCAATGTTTGCTCAATAAGGTTTGGTAAAGTAAATACGCCCAATTTTTGTCATTCTCTAAAACAGCAATAAATGGGATGTCTGGTTTGGTTCTAGTGTTCACTTGTCTTGTGTTCACTTGTCTTGTGTTCACTTGTCTTGTGTTCACTTGTCTTGTGTTCACTTGTCTTGTGTTCACTTGTCCGGTCACCCTCTGGTTTAGCTCCGTCGTGACATTGTGATACCAGGTGGACTCAGAGGCGAAACAACGACTTGGCGTCGAGGCAGTTGCCAGGGCTCTGATGGCTAATCCTTTAATAATCAATTTATATTTATTCTGGATAATTTTGTATTTTACGTATTTCTCAAGGGCGCCAAAAATGAATTAGCTAAGGGCGCTGAAAACCAAGTTACACGTCTGGATTGACTTGCCAAATGTTCCCGAGAGAAGTGTCACGTCTTACACCAGATGTAACGTTTTGACTCTAGGACTCTTAATGTATGATATTAAGTGTGACTTATTAGTTGCATATTATTTCAGAGCGAAACTTAATCATTTCGTGAGAACTCTCACTTGTAGGCGTACATCACTGACAGACTCACACTTGTAGGCGTACATCACTGACAGACTCACACTTGTAGGCGTACATCACTGACAGACTCACACTTGTAGACGTACATCACTGACAGACTCACACTTGTAGGCGTACATCACTGACAGACTCCAACTTCTATGAAAACACAAGAGTCTTTTATCAACTATTAAACTTTAATTTAACACTAACAGTAATTACACTTTGTACATGAATAACATCAGTGGAGACTGGAGACTCCATGCACACTTCTTGCTTAATTAACTACAACTGGCGCCCTCTAGCATTCATTCGTCACGTGATCTCTTTCTATTAATAATATATTAATTACTATCATGTGACAAGAAGGGAAAGCCCACATTAAATTAGTGTTAAAAGTAAATTAATGTTAATAGTAGTTGTGGTGTTAATATCGAGACAGTAAATGGTAGTGTACGTGGTGTTAATAGAGAGATTGCTTTACATTTACAGAGAAGTTTTTAAAAAAAATAACATAAAAAGATAGTGAACCATTGAACAAGTACTTTAAACCTTTTTTTGGCAATTAGCAATAATGATTACAAGTGTGTTGTTCAGTTTTTAGTGTCTCTGTTTATGGCGTGCCGCGATTTTCTCGAATTCAGTGTGCGCATCGCGTGAATAAAATGCTATGGGCGCGTACAGTTTTAAACGAATGAATGTACATTCTCTGTTGGGTCGAGCCGTTAGGCTCTTAGGACCCGGTTCAATTTTTCGCAGGCGAGCCTCATCATTCGGGCATCGCCATAGAGGGAATCCTCTGCAGGTACCGCAACTTCACCACCCAAAATCCCGTCCAACCCGGGGCAACATTCTAGTACATGGGCCACCATCTCCTCGGGGCAGCCACACAGCCGACAGGCCAGTTCCCTTCTGTTGTCAAACTTGTACAAGTAGCTTCGTATTGGACAATGGTCAATCTCATTCGTGTTATGAGCGTCTGACTACTACGTTCAAGTGCCCACCAGGGATCGCTTTTGTTCGCTCGCGGCATTTTCTGGTACACCTTCCTGGCCGTATTCCCATTTGCCCAGCCCTCAAGCCACTTCTCATGGAAATGGTCTTTTAGCCACGACTTGACCCCCAGTTGGGTCAAGGGCTTATCGGGTTGGGGCTGGGCTGCGCCTGCCTTAGCCAGTGCGTCAACCCTGTCTGATTGGGTCGTACCGCAGTATCCGGCCATGTACTGTAGGACTACTCTGCCGCCACGTGCCAGGAGTTCACCTACTGCCTCCAAAATGACACTTACCGTCTTGGCCTCCAGAGAGGATCGATCCAAGGTTTCGAGCGAAAAACGAGAATCGGTGAAGACCACGACGGTCGGGAAACTCTTTCTCTTCGCTAGACGTCGGCGCACTTCCTTCAAACCACTGTGTATCGCTTCCAGTTCGGCTTCACGACTACTTTTAGCAGATCCACACAGCTCGACGCTGTCGGGTCCTGGCTGGGGGTATTGAATTAGCACACCGTATCCACTTCTGCCATCTCTGAAACGTGAGCCGTCTGTAAAGACCTTTACCACGCTGTCTCCATAGGCCTCGATTGTGCGCAGAGTCTCGTCTCGCAAGAGCTCGACGGGACTGGCCCTAGTCACCGCGGCATTTGCCAGTGTCAAACGTATTTCAGGCGGGTCAAAGCTTTCATGTGGCCCTTGAGCAGGGACCAGTTGCATTCGTTCCCTGTGCTTGGGTAGGGGAACTGAGTCTTCTAGTTCGTAGACCGCGTCCATGAAGGAGGGTCGCTTCAGTCTTGTCCTCTTAACCCATCGGTCTTGTAATTGGTAGCGGGGTTCGTCATGCTCCAACCTACGGTATCGCTCAACCGTGGTCATGATTGCCTTTTCTCGCCTTATCGCCAGGGGTTCTACGTTTGCCAAAATTTCTACCGCAGCGGTGGGTGTGGTACGTAACGCCCCGCAAATGAACCGTAGAGCTTGGTTCTGTAATCGGTCCAGTCCCTCTAGAGCCGTACGGCTCGCAAAGGCCTGGACCGGGAGGCTGTAGTCAATAGCACTTCTCACGCTACCAAGATAGAGAGCTCTTAGTAGTCTTGCGTCTGCACCCCAACTAGTGCTAGCCAGTTTCTCCAGCAGGGACAATTTAGCTGTGGTTTTGGCGCATAATTCACGCACATGGTTATGCATCTGGAGTTTCTGTTCCAGCTTTATACCCAGGTACTTTGGTGTCCGATCCCAACTTAACCTCTTTCCGCAGATCTGAAGCACCACCTCATGCTTCAGGGCATTCCGTCCATTAGTGAAAATGGAATGGACCGTTTTGTCCGTATTGACTTCTAGGCGCCATTGGTTGGCGTAATTTTCAATACGATTCAGATCATTCTGCAGCCGGTTCTGCAGTGTTGCAACGTCTTTTCCTGAACTCCATATCACCAGATCGTCAGCAAACATGGCATTCTGGAACTCAAGAATGTCTTGCAGGTCGTGGACGTAGGCTAAGAACAATGTACAGCTGAGCGCTGAACCCTGTGGGAGTCCATCTTCCAGTCGTGCCTCGCTAGATAGCGCTTCTCCAAGCCGTGTCTTGATCGTTCGGTCCGTGAGGAACGATTTTATCCAGCTGTACATTTTAGCAGTGACACCCAACTGCTGCAGTTGGTATAGTAGTCCCCCACGCCACACATTATCGTATGCTTGCTTTAGATCGAAGAACACCGCAACCGTGTGGTTCTTCATCTGGAGCTCGTTTGTCATGGTCTGAATTAAGCGTAGTGCTTGGTCCAACGGGTTGCGTCCCTTGCGGAACCCACCCTGTGCCTTCGGAATGCTTTTGGCCTTCTCGGGGTACCAATAAAGCTGTGCTTTCACTAACCGTTCTGCCACCTTCCCCACACACGACGTGAGGGAAATGGGCCGGTAGCTAGACGGGTGTTCGCCCGGCTTCCCTTCCTTATGTATTGGGGTTATTATGGCCTTTTTTCACAGCTTCGGCAGTGCGCATGTAGTCCAGGTTCGGTTGATAAAACTCAGTAGTTTTATCCGGCCTGTCTTGCCCAGGTGTTTGAGCATTTCGTTGTGAACCTTATCTGGCCCTGGTGCTTTGCCAGCTTCGCACTTGTCAAGTGCAGTTTGCAACTCTGTCATCGTGAAAGGTGTCGAGAAAACCTCGATTTGAGGGCCCGTGCTTTGTCTCCGGGAGCCCTCCTTTCGCATTCGGTCGATCTTTTGGCTGAAGTCAGATCTGGCGCCCTTTTTATTCACCTGGGCAAAGTGTTTATTCAGCGCCCGTGCGCGCTTTGTTTCACTTGCTCTTTGGCCCTTTGACGTCGTCAATGGGTTGGGTTTTTTTTTACTTTACCCGCACCAGATAGTGCATCGATTAGCCGCCAAACTTTTCTACCGTCTGCGAGATCGAGTTTTTCGCACGTATTTACCCACTTGGCCTTCTTCGCCTTTTCGACAGCAGCACGGACTTCGGCTGTCAGTCTGTTGTACGCCCTACGAGCTTCGGGCGTCTTCAGCCTGGCAGCCTTTTTCCATGCTTTCGCTCTTTGTTTCACCAATTCTTTTAGGCTCCTGTCCCAGTAGCGCCTGAATTTCTGTTTCCCGTTCGTCCCCGGGACCGTGCGCCTCGCAATCCCGAGGATTGTGCCAATAAACTTCTCGTAGGTGTCGTCCACGTTGCCTCCTGCAACATCCAGCAGAGCGAGCTTTTTCTCGCTCTTGCCTCGTATCTTCGCCAATCGGCCTTGCGGAATTGCCAATGACTTCTGTCAAATCGAGGTGTGTCCGCACCAAGCACAAACTCAATCAGAATTGGGAGATGGTCGCTTCCAACCTCCTTCAATACTTCCAGTCTATGCTTGGACTCTAGGTCCGCTGAGATAAGCGTTAGATCTGGGTGGGACTCCGCGCTGTGTACCATGTGCAGCAGTGTCGGTTCGCTGTGCTCATTCTGTAATCTGATCAAGTTCGTACCAATACAGACATCCTCGATGTATCAGCCCGACGCATTCCGCTCGGTATAGCCCCAGTCGGGGGACTGTGCATTAAAGTTCCCTGCTATTATTGTTCGACTTAACGTGACGTCTTCCCCAATTGGAAGCGCCATTGGGTTCCTGTGCGTATTATATACGTTCGTTATTGTAAAGCCAACGTCGCCTTTGTACACCCTCACATTTAGGGTGTCAGTGTTGCTGTAGCACTTGGCTTCGAGCAATTCCACCGTTACATCGTTCCGGACCGCTGTGGTAAGGCCTCGGCATCGCCGGTCGCACTTGCAATGGTATAGCGAATAACCAGTTATGTGAAACGGCTTACCCTTCAGAAGCGTTTCTTGGAATAATGCTACGTCCACATTCCTTTCGTGTAGTAGTTTGGTTACTTCGTGCGCCTTTTGCCTTATACCACAGACATTCAATTGTAGCACAACCAGGGCTTGATCAGGATGGCCCTTCGCACCCATACCATGACGGTCAGTCGCCGGTTGACCGGTAGGACGTGACCTGTCGTCCGTCATCACGCCTAGAGGAGTGGTAACCAACCCAACCAGCGTACCACCGTCCGCTGGAACGTGGGGGTTTAGAAGGTCCATTCCGAGACCTGCGTTTTTCGAAAATAGAACCATAGAATAAGAGAGGGAGTAGGTAGAAATCTTCAACTCATTAAGGGCGATCCGTGTGCGTTTCGCCCTTTGCCCAGAGAGTCTTCCGGTCTTCGGCGTTCCTAGCCGAGCATTGTTGGGTAGAGGCCTGCTCCTGTACCCAGCACCGGACCTCACGGTGAGGTCTAGCCCATCCTAACGTTTTTACGAAAGGTCCCGGTGCTTGTGTTTGGCGATGGCGCCGTGGTTATTAGTTTCAGGCCGCAGTCACTTCTGCTACCTTACTCATCTCCCAGGCCACGGAGAGGCTAACCACTTCTGGGAGACAGTTTTAAACAAATGTGTGAGCTGTCAAACACTAATAATAAACAAATGTAGTAAGACTCGCCTTTCACTGTATTTAAACATTGTCTCCCCGTTTAACGCATGTTTGAACTTGCAAAAATATTTTTTAAAACCGTTTTTAAAAAGTTTTGACTATAAATCCTTTATCTTATCTGTTACAGACGCTACTTCTATACAGAAGATTATTACGTCTTACTTTTAGCTACGTATGAGACCTAACTAAAAGGATGTTCATTATAGTTCGCAGCGCAAGACAATGAAAAATTAAAAATGCTAGTTATGTGGTCGAGTGGCAAGCGCGCTCGACTGGCGTACCGATGGTCACGAGTTCGAATCAATGCGAAGGCAAGGATTTGTTCCTGTGGCCTAAGGAGTCCCTGAGTCACCCAGCTCCGAATGGGTACCTAACTAATAATAGTTAGGCGGCTGGGTAATGCGTGGAACCCTCATAGCCGTGGCCTGTGACCACTGCATCACTTGCCAACAGATCATCTTTCTTGGTCTGTGGACGCAATTATCTTCTGCATAGAAGGAGCGTCTGTATATCTAAGATAATGTTTAATATAATACGCACCGATCGTGAATATATTTTTTAATTTAAAAAAATAATAATGTACGCAACTTACCGCGTGACAGGAAAAGTTGTTCAATATAATACGCACCGCGGCACTCTAGCACAAAAATTAACATTTTACATAGAGATTAATAAAGATAATCTAATTTTTTTTTATTTAATTACAGTACATTCGATCGATCTGAAATTTTGATACATCATTTTTATCACCGTCACGAGTCTGCCTGCAAAATTTCAGCTCGCCAGCATACGGGGAAGAGAGTTAAAAATCTATCCAATTTTTAAATTTTTTTTTTTGCAAGCAACCAAGCAGACACCACGAGTTAATATTAGGAATTTAATAAAAATTGAGTTTAGATCTCGGTGATTTTACGCGGCTCCGTACATTTACTTCATTTCAATTACAGGGTCAAGGGTCAAGTCCCGTCAGTAAGCGCTGCTAGATCCATTGTACAAGTGTGCTATTTATAGAAATGTATGCTAATCATGATGTAGTGGTCCGATGTCAGATAACATATTAAATGTAAAGAAGAAAAAAGACGAAGTCATGGTCTACCCAGAGTAATCTGTAACTATGAAAAGTTCCCAACAACTTATGACTGACATAAGAATTTTTTTTAAAAACAAACACACACAAGAGATAATGAGTTGAGGTCGTACGATCCGACTCAGAGATAACCCAATGGTAATGACTTCATAGAACCGGACCCGCAGCGGTGAACCTATAAATAGGGAGAGTTGACAAAAAGTGCACGACAGCAAGGTGGGCTGTAATGAAAACACTTTGGACAAATTAAGCTAACATCTGTTTGATTCGTCAGGGAAAGTTGAGAAAGTCCATCTGTGACAATGAATTCTGTGAGCGCTCTGTGTGTCGCCGTAGTGGTGATCAGTTTCTCATACGCCGATATTGTGCCCGTGAAAGACTGTGGTAAGTTTGTCTAAAGATGTTCACATCTACGTCGCGCATCAAAGCCGATTGTGGAGTTGTAAAAGTTGTCCAAGTACCAGCTTCACTGTCTCGTGTTTGAATCAAATTGTAAATGGCTTAAACATGCAGTTGTCATTAGCTGCTGTGAAGGTTTTAAGTTGTGGTGGGCAACACTAACTCATCATGTCTCGGCGTCATCTAGCCATAACATTAGAACCTTTGACCGGTGGAGAGTTTGTTAAGGGCTTGATGACTATAAAATTAAGACGTCGTGATTGTGTTACTGTCCATAGTTAAAACGTCATGATAGGATAAAGTCATGGATAAAACTTAAGATAGGATAGAGTCATGGATAAAACTTGAGATAGGATAGAGTCATGGATAAAACTTGAGATAGGATAAAGTCATGGATAAAACTTAAGATAGGATAGAGTCATGGATAAAACTTGAGATAGGATAGAGTCATGGATAAAACTTAAGATAGGATAAAGTCATGGATAAAACTTGAGATAGGATAGAGTCATGGATAAAACATATTGTCGAATTGATGTACATTTTTTCGAATTGATGTACATGTTGTAGAATTGATATACATTTTTTTGTTTGAATTGACGTACATGTTGTTGAATTGATGTACATGTAGAATGGATGTATATTTTTTTAATTGATGTACAAATTGTCGAATAGATGTACATGCTGTAGAATTGATATACATTTTTTGAATTTATGTACATATTGTCGAATTGATGTACGTTTTGTTGAATTGATGCATGTACATATTGTTGAATTGATGTACGTTTTTTGAATTGATGCATATGCATATTATTGTATGGATGTACATGTTGTTGTATTGATGTACATCTTGTCGGGTGCCTGAAATTTGTGGAAATGACACTAATGTTTAAATTGTATTTTAAAATCCATTTTTCACGCGTGTCCACACAACCTGATTTTTCTATGAAGTACGTGTGAATGTCTCTTAGTTCTATAGAGTCGTCTCATAACCTGGAGCCCAGCAGATGACAATATTGCACAAGGTTCATGACCAACATCATGAAACAATTAGCGTAATGTGTCCCTGATGTCAGAGACAATCAATCCGTGAAGTGCTAACATTAATACGTAATCAACAAATGGTCATTTTCGACATTCACCTCTCCCCAACAGTCTATTCTACAATGAGCTGTTGACACCTTTGTCAAACCCTCATTGGTTTTAAGCCTATAATGGCGTCATAGAAACATACACATACATAAACTGCCAGTTTGCCCAAAAGTTATTTGTTGATCCCATCGGTTCCTAATTTATGCCTCACGACACCGTGGGAGCCATGTTTTCCTTGGTAAGATTACAGCTTATAGGTGAGGGTAGGATACTGTTTAGTTTGTTAACATTCATTAACTAGCTCGTAGAGTGTTTAGCAGTATCCGATAAAGCTCGGCGCTCGCACTGAAAATTATAGGCTTCCCCACTGTTGTTTCTAAAAATATTTACACTAAATTCTTCGCGCGAGGAGCCATTCCGTAAATAATGATGACGCCATTTCGGCAGACTTTATTCACTCCCCCACCCCTCTTTTGTTCTCGACATAATAAAGGGTTAAACATTTTGTTAACTAGTAGCAGGATAACACTAGGGGTAATCGGAAGTAACTCAGTTTATGAATAGAATTGTTTATAAATCTAGGCACAGACTCTCGATGGTAATCATCTGTTATAAATTTCTACAGACATATTTTTGTTGTCTCAACAGGTTCAAAGCTGGGGACCATCAAGCAAGTGGACATCACGCCGTGCCCGTCGATACCGTGTCCATTTAAGAAGAACACCAACGTTTCTGTAACAATCAATTTCCAAGCAAGTTAGTCAATTAGTTCGTGAGGCTTCACTTGACACCCCCATTAGGTCGTGAGGCTTCACTTGACACCATCCCCCAAAATTAGTTCGTGAGGCTTCACTTGACACCATCCCCCAAAATTAGTTCGTGAGGCTTCACTTGACATCATCCCCCCAAATTAGTTCGTGAGACTTCACTTGACACCATCCCGCCAAATTAGTTCGTGAGGCTTCACTTGACACCATCCCTCAAATTAATTCGTGAGGCTTCACTTGACACCATCCCCCAAATTAGTTCGTGAGTCTTCACTTGACATCACCCCCCAAATTAGTTCGTGAGGCTTCACTTGACATCACCACCCCCAAATTAGTTCGTGAGGCTTCACTTGACACC
>MUZC01004414.1:1055526-1094924 GCA_002072015.1 Radix auricularia | reverse complement strand
CCCATTAGGTCATGAGGCTTCATTGACACCCCCTCAAATAAGCATGTGAGGCTTCTCTTGACACCCCCCCCCACCCAAACAAAGCTAATAATTAACAGTTTCATGACTCATGTTTTGTTAAAATGTTTATTGGTATGTGGTATGTTTAATCTGAGCATTGGTGATGAATGTCATCCATTTTCTTTTAAGTAGTTATGCTTATTTAAACAGTAAAAAATTAAATTATTTGATTTAAACAAAATAATTCCAGCTCTGTTTTCTTAATTATATTTGCATACAATAACTGTAACAATAACCTTTTTATTTCCTGGTGCCATGCAGACAATGCTATAACTTCAGCACTGACGTCAGTCCACGGTGACATAGCAGGTGTCCTTGTACCTTTCCCTATCCCTGATTCTGACGCATGTCATTGCATGACATGTCCCATCAATCAGGGCAGCTCTGCTGTTTACAAGAACGCAATCTTTGTTCAACCGGCTTACCCCCAGGTTTGCTATGATACATTTTTTTTATAACTAAAATTAAAGTTTCCTGCCACTTTTATTAATGTTTTCCCTGGCATTAGGAAAGGTAACTAACTTCCGTCCATTCCATAAACAAGGTTTTGGCTTGCAACTACATTATCTCCCCTACCCACACACACACTTTTTTTCAGTGTAGTGTTTTAAGGATATGACCAGTCTGTTCCTATGTTCTCAGATTACTCTGGTTGTCAAGTGGGAACTTTTGTCTGGTTCTGATGACATCACATGCTTCACAGTTCCTGTCACAATCACAAACTAAAACAGACTGGCTTAAAATAGTCAACATGACCTTGACTTAGACATGTAACTCTAAAGTTGGTGATTTAGCCTCATGTATTGCCTGCTGTTCCCAAGAAATTGCCTTTTAATTTACCTGATCTGATTTTGATGAAGAGCAAGAATAGAAGAGAGTATTTTCAACCAAGGACAAATGAAAACGATTTATACATTATAGGAAACTAAATATGTTAATGAAATGGTTTTTGTGTACATAAATAATGACCTTAAATCTTTTGCTTCACTAAAGTTAACACATTTTATTGCTTTGTCTGACAATAAATTTGATTTTTTTATAATAAAAAAATATATATATATTGATTTGTCGAGTTGTTTCCCAATTTTAAAAACAACTTTAATTTCAATAACTTTATTGATTGAAAAATACAATTATTTCTGGTGAACAATAGAATTTATTATAAATTATTAGTTATGTTACATACAAACTGAGGATGGTAGTGTAATTGACAAATAAAATATAGCAACTTTTAAGTGACGGGAAAACTGAAAACAAAATGGATTGAGGGTAAATCAACATGTTTAAGTATCTATTAATGTTTACTGATAAATATTACAAACAAATAGAGTCGACAATATTCATCTATTTTATCACTGGTTATTTTAAATCAACCCAAAAAAATAAACTAGAAACATGGCTACATAAAATTCAACATACCAGTTGTGGTAAAGAGCACAAAATATAGCCCCATAAATCAGCTGAACAATATCATCCCCCAGCTGAGTCGCCATGACAACTGTTACAACATTATATCTATAACATCTTTCCTTAATGAAGCTGAGATCTTAATTGCATCAATTGCAAAATGTCATGATCATCATATTCTAAACCTTACAGCGTGTGATGTCTAATTTGATAACTAAGACAAACTATTTTTTTACAAACTGTACAGTTTAAAATTTTTGAACAAAATTAAATTGTCTTTCTTTTCAGAATTTACAAAAAGAAATTCACATACACTAAAAAATCCTTTTCAAAATTTTCAAATATCTGATTTAAAATCTTACTTTTTATTTGATGTACATTTCAGGTGTTGAAATTAAATAAAACCAGCAGTCTAACTCTTTTGTTGGCTTAAAGTGAAACTTTATAATATAATATATAATTATGCAGGTGTTAATCACATTTAGAAAATTTTGCCAGTTTGGAATTTGTTGATTGCGAGAGGGGTTTTAAATCTGTCTTTAACTTCTTTTTTTCCTCTGTTATGTCCTGATCCTCATCTGGTGAAAGTTTCCTCTTTTTGGGACCTTCTGAATCACCTGAGGCTGATTTTGCTTTCTGTACCCAAGCCTGAGAGATCAATAATAAAAGCACATGAAAACATGGAATTGCGATAATCTAAAATTAAAATAAATTTCTATGAGTTTTCCCCAGGAGAAAATTAATAATTTGATAATTTATAATATAGTGCAGTACACCGGCAAGCAACATAATTTATAAATGCACTATATTTTACTTATAATGTCCTAAAGCACAGTTATGTTTGCCTTGCATCTAATCCTGAAGCGCGGTAAAGTGCGCCTTGATAGCACTCTCTCTAATGCTGAAATCATGAGAGAAGATTCAGTCGAATTCCGGAAAGGTCAATATTTACTTTCCTCTAGTGCTTTCGCTCTTTTTTTCAAAGTTTTGTGGTAGTTTTTATCATGTTTTTTTTTTAATGATGTGATTTTGCTAAACTTTTCATCCAAAAAGATAGTTTTAAACTACATATAAAAACAATATTAAACTTAAGATAGTCTTTTGTATACATAAAAAAACCATTCTATAAGCTTATACTAAAAGATGAAGTCAGTATAAATATAAACACATTTTCAGCAATTTTTTAAAACTTCATAATCCAATAAATACTTGAAATTTTTATGGGACTGAGGGGTACGTTTTTAGAAAACCATAAAAGACGTTACAAGTTAAAACATTCATATCCTAATTTAAAATAAAAAACGTATAATGACATAAACTACATTTATCATTTCAAGAAATGTTTGATTGTTAATTTTGAAAGTAAATAGGACAGTGGCGTAGCTAGAACTTTTGCCGCCCGGGACGGACTCCAATATGCCGCCCTTTTAGGGGCCACCCATAAATGACGTCACGCACCGGGGGGGAACGTCATTCAAACGCGCAACTTTAAATAAGATTTCCACTTAAATATATAATTACCAACACTTTATTTAATGACGTTTTACGTGGTTTCACACGTGTTATGATATCAGTGTGCAGCTTTACACTAAAAGCATATTCAAATGACCCCCAAAATGATTTGAAACATGCTCATTTTCAAAAAGAAAATACGGCTTTTTTGCATGGAGGGGGTGGGGTCTTTGTGACGTTACATTGAGGAAGGGGTCTAAGTTTTCGTTTCGTGACGAGGGGGCAGTGGGTAAAAAATCAGCCAAAATCACATGATGTCATTTATGGACGGCCCCTTAAGTCAATCATATGATGGTTTTTATAAATTTATAAACATGAATAAATAATTGTAATTAAAACGATGTACATTGTAAGAGTTGGGGAGAATTTTACCATTGCATGCCCTATTTATTTAAGTATTAAATAAAAGGGGTCTCTCATGAGATGATTTACCTATAAATACACATTTATAAAAATACAAGACAATTGTTTTGAAGGCCACAAGAAAGTTATTGTGGTCGTAGGTCCCCCCCCACCCCTCAAATGAGACCAAAAAAATTCCATATGTATGCCCCAAAACATTTACAATTAATATGCTTCTATTTTTAAATACATGATTTTTGGTATAAACAAAGACATTGTATACATCAGTATGTAAACACATTTTTCATTATTTATACATTTACTTACTTACCTAGCTTTGATAGTAGAAAAATCGTGTATTATGCTATCAAAATTTAAATTATTTATAATATCTTATTCTATGGACACTATTGCAAGATTTTGTAGTCTTAAATAACTTATTGTGGAGCGAATATAATTTCTTTTTTAACTAGATCCATTGATAGCAATTGTTGAAAAAATTCTTAGCCAAATTTTAATGTTGGGTAAAGAATTTTGCAATCTATACTGTTAAATATTTTAATAGATCAAGTGGGATTTCCCCCCGTTTTTTAACATAACGTCTCTTTTTGTAGTGTGGGTACAGACGAGGCCGGTTTAGGCTACTGCAACCTATGCAGTCGGAGTGGGCCCCGCGCTTTCATTGGTTCCACCTGTCTTAATTTTCACTTATTATCCTTATTTATACCTTATCCCTACTCAAACTGGGTCCCAAGCAATCCTTTTCGCATACTAAGCTGCATGGGGCCCCACAATAGCTAAGACCGGCCCTGTGTAATGCCATAAAAACCTGTATCCTTTCTATTACAATATCAAACAATTCTTTATCAAAGTAAATTTAAAAATGTTTGATATTCAAATTCTTCATTTAGTAGGTTAGATGGTATTATACACGAATATTTCCTTGCAAGGACATGTTACTCATCAGCGCGTTTTAAAAATTTTATTTTATAATTACATCTATGGATTAAAACATTTCTCGTTGTACTTCTTGCTCTAAAGATAGAACTCGTCTACTGAATTTTCCCCACTCATATTTTTCTCCTTATTACTCGGTGTTCAATTGATATCTCCAACTCTCTGTAACAGCGTTCTGTATTAGTACAATAAAAACATCTTTGTTCCATGAAATGGGTTTGCATTAATTTAAAAAAGAGACGAGTTCCCATAAATTGAGATACCATAGAGAAAAGAAAAAGATTGCATTGACCTGAGTAAAATTCCAGCATCCGACCTTGTTTTACTAGTTATTTCAGATGTCAATAAGTTACCTTACAATAACTTTATGAAACCTGAAACAGTAATATAAATTACTTCTTGCAAGTTAATCACAATATTTGAACCACCATGACTGTGTGTTCTTGTTAGCGCATCATTCTCCACATGTCAAAATTCCCCGCAAAAACTGTCATGGCGATATTAATAGTACATATTTTCGAGCCAGCGGTGATGTCTTTTTTTGTTTTTTTTTTGAGCAGTTTTCTTATAAAAGCGCCATTTGTGACGTATACCACTTAATTTTCCAAAGAAATCGTTAATTTTTTTTTAGCTACTTTAAATTTTAAAACGGTTTTGCGTTAGTTATAATAATTATTATGCAAAATAATAAATGTTGCACGATTCCTTCATTTAAGACTCAAAATTAAGAATATTTTTGCTTCATCTTGGTTTCCCCCTTTTAAAAGAGAAAGGGCGGTTTTCGGAAATGGCTTTAATTTTCAAATGCCCACAAAGACGCCCTCGGACCGCCCCCTCTAGCTACGCCACTGTAGTAGGATATTTAAATTTAAGGTGAAAGTTTTTTTACTCATTAGCTCCTGATGCGACTTAATGCGTCCTTATAGGAATGCGTACGGATACGTCCAAATGCGTCTGTTGGCATAGCGACGCACTCTCGCATTTTTAGTTTAAAATAGCATTGATATCTTGCTTTCCCCGAGACTTCCAGCTATTGTGCGATTCTATGAGATTTCAATATAAATTACTGGATATTTATATCTTGTTTCACTTTCAATCCACGTGTGAATTAGTTTGACACGTCTCTATTGAGTATGTATTCACCAGAGGTGTCGAAATTAGCGATATCAGTCTTTAATTGTCATTATTTCGCAGTGCATTTGATATTATTATTAAACTTAATTTATTCCTGGATGCGTTAATCATTAAATTTTTTAAGATATGCGAATATCTTTAGAAAAGAAAAGCATTTTTCTAACTGAATCAAAAGCTAAACCAAGTTGCTTCCCTTTTGTCTGGAATAACGAATAGATATGGAAGTTGCCCTAAGGAGATATGGAGTTAATTTAAGGAGGTTTCCAGGAGGCTGTAGGAACCCGTTTCTCCTGTCCAGTAAAATTAGTTTTTTAAATAAAAGTTTACCTCTCGTTCCTCCTTTGTTAAACTTCTAAATTTTTCTGTTGCTACTTGACTCAGGTCTTCCTCTGACAGGTCAGGGTGTTCCTCAATTAAGTCAGACTTAGACTCATCATACCAGAGGCTGAAAGCACTAACCTTTCTGAGAAATATTTATTAAAACATGTGTAAAAAAAAATAATGAATATATTAGAATAAGATGAAATGGAAAGTTAACAGTGAGTACAATTATAGTTTCAACAATCAAGCAGACACGAGTTAATATAAAGGATTTTAAAAAAGGTATATATCCTACAAAGAATTTAAATATTTAGCATATGAGAATTTTCACATTCTTGAGTTTTCTTTGTAAATTATACGCTGGCCGTTGTCTTAAATTTCTTAAAACTTGAATTTAAACTTATATCAATTCCTACAGGTAGTTGTAAAATCTTTCCCCAGCTCAACACAAGTTGCTTTGTGTATTAGTATTTGTAATTGACAATAGGCAGTAATCTAAAAAATTTGAGTGCCACAAAATAAATCATGTATCTACTTAAAAGTGAGGAACATGTATTTGATACTAAAATTATGTTATAATGAGACTGGCATTAAAAATTATTGTCCGCATTTCAATTAATAAAACTACCAATTGGAAAGAATGTACGAATGCTATAATTAGTAATAAAAATATACTTCACTAACCAAAACATAAACACACAAATAATCAATCTTACTTTTTAGAAAAAATGTTTTCTGATTTGCCTTCAGTTGTCTGAGAAAGAAGCTCTTGTTTAACACTTGATTTACCAACCTTGGTTACCTTCTCTTCCTTTGTAAAAACTGTTAATCTGGCCTGATTACCAGTTGACTGTTAAATATATATTTTTTTAAACGTAAAATATACTCTAAAAAAATCCTGATGTGCAAACAAAATCCTGTGGGAGTTAACATCAACAAAGTGAAATTTAATTTTTGAATTAATTTCGATTTAACAAAGTAAAAATAATGCATAATTCAGCTTGATGCATTTATGTTACAAGCAACTCACTTTTTTAGTCGATTTCTTAATAGTGACAGGTATAGGTGCAAATATTTGAGGTGTTTTAGGGGTAGACTTTTCCATTTTGTCAAAAACTTGTGTGCCTTTGGGAGTTTTTTCAACAGAATCTAAACGAGCGATCTGAAAATAATAGTCAAGTTATGCTTGATTTTATTTGTGATTATTTATAATGTACAGTTATATAACACAGAACACAGACTTAAGGCTGGGCTCACCCAACAACTTAACAAAAGACCCACCACACTTAAATCATTGGCAAAAGACAACAATACACTGCCATCTTCTTCACATACACATTATTATGTGCATATATCAAGACATTAATGTTTATCTGTTTATCTGTCCAAGACTGGTAATTAAAACAGATGGAAATCATCACCTTATTAAAAAATGCTTAATTTGTAATTTATAACAATTTGGAACCAATGGATGACATAAAAGGAAAGTGATATTTAAGTTCCACACAATCTAAAAATAGTGAATTTGGCGGCTGGGTAGCGAAGTCAATAATGCGCTCGCCTCAAAAGCCACTATAAAAAATGTTGAGAAATAACTATCGTTATTAAGTCCTCCGCTGACCTGGAGAGGGATGGGCGCCGCCAGAGTCTACCAAGCCCAAGAATATTCTAATGGAAGCATTACGAAAACCCTAAGACCTCAAAAAAAGAGATTATGGGACTAAAAAAAATCTAGAGCAAAAAGTTGTTCCTACAGTTTACAACATGCCTAAATTACTTAGATGGTTGTTTTCTTGAACTACACTGCTGATAAATTTGACTTTACTATTTACATCTATTTATTTCTGTTCACTGAGGAAGGCTTTTTGCATACATATTAGTTATTTTGTTGTTCCTATTTTCAGGCTCGCTCTTACCCTATTCAATAAACTTTTTTCAACCTAGCCTGAATCCATTGTATCACTTTATTCCTTGAAGATTATTTTAAAAATAATCTCAAAGCATAAATTAAGTTACCTTAAATGGGTTACTTCTTGTGTTGTTAGACTTTTCTTTGACTTTGTTATTCTTTTCAATACTTGTGATCAACATTGGACCTGATGAAAATATCTCTCAATTAAATCATTTTTGTTAAAGGAGAATGAAAGTTATCTTGAAACAACAATTTTTTACTATGTGTAATATGTGTTCATTCTGAATTCTTAGCCATTGATTTAAACTTACTAGAAATTAAACTTACTAGAAATTACACTTACTAGAAATTAAACTTACTAGAAATTAAACTTACTAGAAATTAAACTTACTAGAAATTAAACTTACTAGAAATTAAACTTACTAGAAATTAATCTTACTAGAAATTAAACTTACTAGAACTGTATGTCTTGAAATCTTCATCTCCTTTATCATCAGTTTCTTCATTTTCCTCAACATTATAATTGCTGCTGCCATTTTGAACAGATCTAAAAATAGATGTTCAATGTTTTAAAAACTTTTAAACAACAAAAAACCCCAAAAAACTCTGCATACTTGTACAACAGGTGTCTACAACTTGCAAGGAATATTAGAATATCATTTGAATAGGAAATGAAAAATGTATTAGTTATTTTTTATCAATTCTGCAAGTTTTCAAATTAGCAGTTAGCATTTTTGGTTTGAGGGCATGGTGGTCGAGCGGCAACACATTCAGTTGGCGTACAGAGAGTAATGGGTTCGAGTCTCAGTGAGGGCAGGGTCTAGTTCTTGTGGCTAAGGGCATCCCTCAGTCCACACAGCTCCAAATGGGTACCATGTAAGGTTCTTGGTAATTGTATGACTCACAAGGCTAACCTCAAACAAGTCAAACACTATCAGAATTATCTGTTTAATTTAACAAAGAAATCTTTATATTAGGTAGTCCAAACTGGCAAAAAAACATTTTGGGGTCATTTTCGGACTTTTTCAAACAATTAAAAAATCTACTTCTAGTAGTGCTACACAAATAAAAATTACATGCAAAGAAAATTTTAATCTGCAAGTGTTTTTTGTGTATTTGAAAAGTTTCATTTTTGAAAAATTTTATGGCGTCTTTGTGAGTGAAAATTGACTATTCATTATTCAAATGCGTTTTGCTTCGCGCCTATTTAAGTTGCAGGAATTATTCTACCACCACTAGAAAGGGCAATTGCTGGCCTTTTCTTTATATATGGGAGTATATGTACATCCGTTTTTTCATTTTAAGAAAGCAAGTTAAAAAGTTTTGTTGAAGACAAGCGGGTGAAAACACCAAGCATATTGAACTTTCTTTACATCGTTGGAAAGCTCTGCATTTAAATATTTTTATATAGTAAAATCAAACAAGTGGTCACTACTGGCGCAGAGTGATAAGCTTTAAAAAAAAATGCATTCTTTTCAATTACACAGCGCTACCACTAGGCAGCTGCCTTAGCCATTATTCAATTTATATAATGCCGCTTTGAGAGCTTCTAAGCAATGTTTGCGTCTTTAATCTTTAATCTAATGTAACTAAAATTTAAAACATTCATTAAATACTTTTTAATTGACTTGTTAATTATATGTTTGACATAATTTAATTTATTTTTAAAATTTAATACATGTTAACAATATTATGAATATCCGAGTCACTGTGATATAGGGTGGATACATATTGTCCACAGGACTTAATTTATTTAATTTGGGAAATAATAACTATACAAAAAATTGATATGCACGCATAAGACGTGATAATGATTAATTTGCGTTGTTTTAATTTTAAATAATAAAATTAAAACAAGGTCGCATTGTTGATTTTGCAAATATTTTTTTGACCTATCGAGAAAAACAAAATGTCAACCCATGACTGCCGTGAGTTCATTTACGGCGGAATTGTATAGCTAGACACACATTGTTATTAGAAATGTCAATAAAAAGAGAGACAGTATATACAACAAGATTATTGCAAATATTTATTAAAGTAAATATTTGATTAAATTCAATAAAAATAACCTCTACATTAAACATTTTAGACAGATTAGTTCTAGTGGATCTGCGGCACTAGTGCTTATAATACTACTGCCTAATAAGTTTAATAAGTAAATTCAAACTTACTAAGTCATTGTCATTGTCCAATTAGTAAGTAGTGATTAAGTAGTATATATTAATATAGAATATATTATAAAATACATTGTATTATATTTTTGTAGGCCCAACATTAACACTAGTATATCTAGCAATTTATTAAAATAACATAACCGCTATCTGTAATAATATGATTAGTATTAATAATTTATTAGTATTTTGAATCATTTATAATTATAAATATAAGCTAGATGATTTTATTATAATTATTTATTATTACATCAAGTAATGAGGCACCTTAATACTACTATTATTTCATACTTTTACTATTTACTAAAATTGCTTTGACCCAATCGTGCTATGCCAAGCATATTTTACGGATTTTTTTAAAACCCATCAATTTTTTAAAATAACATGGGGTGGGTATCTTTGAACTTATTTAAATGGATGTAAACGTACTTAATTACTATTGAGTCTCATAGCTTATTGTGCTGATTAAGTTAATCTTTAATTTGATTTATGTCAATCGCATAATTTTTTATGAATTGTTGAAGTTGTGCATTTTACACTTTTTTGGCCTAAAAATAAAAATGAATTTTCATTGGGATTTTTGTATAATTCATAAAGCCGGAAAACCCCTTAAACTATAGTATTTCCCTGACATACTCGACATTGGGGAAATAAAGGCGGATGGGCATTGTGCTAGCATCACAACCCCCTTGTATGCAGTCGCTATAAAAACTTGTGAACGCTGTTTCACAGGCCCCATAGACCAGTACAGTCTTTACGGCTTTAAACTGTATACACACTTGGCAGCCTTTATATTGTATACCATACTTTCTCTATGAGCCAGCTTTTAGATTATACAATGTATACCTGTACTTATTAGTTGTATTGTTTTCTTCCTCTTCTTTTTCACTCTCGCTTTCCATTTGCCCATGTGTGTCTTGATTTAGCTCATCTTGCCTGCTCTGCATGACTTCACTGACCCGTTCAGCAAGTTGCAATCGTTTAAGACGTGTAGCGTACGTTGCTGCAAGGTGTAACAAACTGATATCCTCCATCATATCACACACTTCCAGGGCTCGAAAATCTCTATTAGATTTGGTTGCAAACTATGAAAAATAATAATAGCGAATTTAGGATAACAGTTAAAGAAACATGTAAATATATTAATGTTTATCATTACTAGAAATTTTATGTTTTTGCCTTTCTTATCTCTTGATTTTAATAAAGAAATATAATAATATATTGTACAAATGAGACGCTGCAAGTTTATTATTCCATACAGAATAGGACTGCATAAAGCTTTTTTATATAAAAAAAACAAATTACACAGACTAATTACACAGACTAATTAAGTTAATTATTGCATTATATATTGTACTCACAGCAAATAATTTAATTAGATTTTCTCTCATACGCTTGTCCAATTCATCATCCTCCATACCAGAGTGCATCAAATGTTTGTTTAATATATAGCTGCGCTGGTAGGATTCCTGTTGATTTGGAAGTTTAAATGTTAAACCACTGTACAGTTGTGAAACGAAATAAAATAATTAAGTTTGCCAAATGACTTTTAAAAAATGAAATATTTGTTTAATAGAAAGAAATTTAAACTCAAAATGTGCACAAATTTCTAAAATGATTTTATTATTTGTTTAACTTTGAACTATAAAACTAAATTACTTCATATTGGCTTTTCTCAGAGTCAGGTTCACATAAAGGTATCATGAAGGGAAGAACAACTAATGCAGGTCTAGGCAAGGTAGCAGGATACCTTGATCCTTTGCATGGGATACACCTTAACAGATGAACAAATGAGATAAACATTTATATATATTTACATTGCAAATACATTTTCTACTGATTCCAACTAGATATAAAAAGTCTTCGTAAAAATTCCAATCATGAAATTATCAATCATTGTACCTTATTTGCTGCAATTTTTCACTGACACCAACCATCCAGTAGTGGTCAGATTTACCCTTGACCTTCAAAAAATAATTTTTGTATAAAAAAAATGAATATTAAATAGATTTTGTGTCTGAATTATAAATCAGATTATATTACAAACTCTGATAGCTGAAGCTAAGCAGCTTTAGGGATTATTTTTATAGTGTGTTACAAAGTCAGGGATTATTTTCATAGTGAGTAACAAAGTCAGGGATTATTTTTATAGTGTGTTACAAAGTCAGGGATTATTTTTATAGTGTGTTACAAAATCCACTTTTACATAGATTGATGTGCATGAATTTAAAAATAATTTACATGTTGCTTGGTATTTGCCACAGGACACCATGTCAAGCCAAAGAAAGGATTCAACATCCTGACAATTCCATCAAGATCCATGCTAAAGATCCCCCCTTCCTCAGAGAAGCTGTTCAAATAAATCAAATTACGTATAAGAAATAGTAGGTAAAATTAACAGTACCATAAATAAAGAAAAATAATAATAATTGATTATTCTTAAAAAAACATTTAATTTTGTTTAATGAAGATTTAAAAATTGATAAAATTCAGCAATGTAAATGGGATGGACATTAACAAGTGAATAAAGTCCAGGAAAGAGGGTGGGGTGCGGGGGGATAAGGGGGGGGTAAGATTAGGATTTGTATTAAATGTATTTTTAAGCAATTAACAGACAAAAGTTTTACTCTTGCAGTGGAGACCTCATTTTAATACTGGTTTCTTTTAAAGCCATTGGTAGGTTATTTCTAATACAAAACTTATTATTGTACTAATTACAATTTCTAAATATCAAATTAACTATAAAATGTACAGTTGAAACTACATGTATCTTTTTTCAATTTTACCACATAGCTTTAAAGAAAAGTGAAATTCCTTAATTAAATATCAAAATCATACCCTATCCAAGACAGTTTAGACCCTGGAGTTAATGGAAGACTGTCCCCATTAACAAGCACCTTCTTAGTGTTTCCCTGGACCTGCATGATAAAAACACCCATGTGCTGGTCTCCAGGTAGTCCCATCCCTTTATGGTATACAGCAAGAAGTTGGTTGCCATGGGCTGCAAGTGCTACCACACTTCCAGGCAGTGAAAATATCTGGCGCTGCAGTCCCCCGATTGAGAAAATCCTGATATTTCTTGATTCTGTTGCCACAGCCACCCATGTTTCTGTTAATGTGATAGCCTAAACAACAATAAAGAAGCATCGCCTAAACAATAAAGAAGCATCAGCTAATAAATAATAAATCTTATAAAACAGCTTTGATTTTAAATAGCTGTCTGATTAAAAATGAATCAACACTTAATTTTGTCATGCATACAGAATTTAAATATTTACAAACCCTTATATCTTCCCCTTCTGGCATTGTATAAGACCACTCTTTTTGGCTGTCCCATGAACCAAAATGCATACAGAGTAATTTGCTGCAGGGAAATAATATTTTGTAGTCGCTTAAAAGAAAGTTGGTGTGCATTTTAAAAAATATGGTTATCAGTATCCAATACACAATTAATTATTACATCTTAGAGTTAGTTGAATTGATGTATGCAATAACTTATAAGTATAACTAAAATTAAAACCTTGGGTTGTCGTCCTCTTCTCTGGATGCCAACAACACAGCTTGTTTGGACAAAGCTGCCATTATATAATCTGATTTGTTGTCAATATGGAGTGCATGATGTGTTGATGTATCATGAAACTCAATGTCTATAGAATTTTCATCCTCGGATACATACTGACGTACAGTGCCAACAGAATTCCACATCTGAAATATTTTTTAAAAAATAAATAATTTGCGAAAAGTTCAGAGTTGTCAACATTTCATTTAAAATAAGAAACAGCTTTTGTGCTAATTAAAGTGATCAGTATTGGATGAAAATAAACTCTATGAGACATTATCAAAATGTAATGTGTACATAATAAATACTAACTGAATAACTTTGTACAGGGCATTTAACTTACCTTTTACAAAAGCTCATTTTCGATATTGAATTCTTTATTTTTTGTTTCAATGTTTGACAGGAAACACAGTGAAGTGTATACTTATCAATTAAATTGAAAACAAAACTACCTTAGCTATGTATTATTTTGGCATTTTATGGTTTTTATATTTTTTTTTATTAAAACAAATAAAAGTAGGGAGATGGGAGTAGTGGATATAACAGCTTTTCAACAGTAACTTATCAGAACACACCATAAACCTGCTGGAGAGATGTTCAGGAGTGGAGCCAGGCTGAAATGGAGGCTGTGGAGGAGTTGGCTTAAAAATATTGGCAGGGGGTGCAACCACAGGTGCAGGAGCTGTCACAGCTTTGC
The DNA here is from genome assembly GCA_002072015.1 of Radix auricularia. Taxonomy (NCBI): domain Eukaryota; kingdom Metazoa; phylum Mollusca; class Gastropoda; family Lymnaeidae; genus Radix; species Radix auricularia. The sequence continues at coordinate 1,080,852 of MUZC01004414.1, read as the reverse complement.
TTTCTTCTCCATCTTTACTTGCACCCATGGAATCTGCATGTAGAATAATTATTCAAAGTAGTACATACAAAATGTAGTAAGTCATATTTCATTTATACACATTTTTGTGAACAGGAATATGAAATAAATAATGCGAATACTATTCTGTTGACTAGCTGTATTTTGAGATGAAAAAACATTTAACAATTTGATAATTTGAGTTGAATATGTATAATTCATATCATGTCCCATGCATGCTAACACATATAATAAGCTCATGCTCATATTTTCGTGTCTTTTATGGTTGATACTTGCTGACAGTAAATTAGAATTTTGTTCATGGACAATGCAAGAGTTGTTTAATTGTTTTTTTCTTCTTTTCTTTTTCTCAAATAATTCTTTGTATATTGAATGCGAATTACAGATTCATTTTAAAAAAAAATCAGCTATATCATAATCTTGTCACCCAACTTAAAAATCAATAATTTATTAACACCACTTCCAATTCCATTTTTTCCTTTACCTATTTTAAAAAATTATCTACCACTGTTTAACACTCTTCATCAGTGATTCTCAAAATGGTGGTCCCCGGACCGGTATTGGTCCGTGAGCCATCTGTTGCCGGTCCACAGAAGTTATCAAGAAAGGACAGAAAAATCTAATTATAATCTTGCATTTGCATCCATTTATACCAATGATACCAAACATATAGAATAGGTCACTTTTTCGCCAATAATCACATAAAATGAAACAAAATAAACTAAATCGCATTTCTCTACCACGACAGTACAGGGTAAATAGTGCACTGGTCACTGGTGCAATGAAAATATTCCTCCGTTCTGCCATACTAAAAAGTTTGAGAAGCACTACTCTACATAGCTAAAATTCCTTCACATATACTCTTTATTAATAGACAGTAACTCAATTGTAATGGAAAAATAAAAAATGGCATGTTGTTTGTGGCCACTGACCTTAATGTTGCTGCAACGAACAGGCTGATAATGAATAACTTAATTAAAAGGTCATAATGATCAGAATGTTGTACAAATGGTAGAAGGTGATGTAATTACTTGTTTCATCATTGTCAAGATTCAAACTTCTCTTGATGCTGCCAATATCTATACTGTTCTCATCATCCTCAAAGAACTTTTCAATGTCATCTCCATCATCTTTAGCAGGTGATTGGCCAGTTGTTGTAGCCAGCATGTTGTCATCCATATCATCAAAAACTGAGCCACCATTTCTTGCAGTAACAGAGGATTTATCCTATTTTTAAAAAATATTAAAAACTTTTTGTAACTCTGTTTTTTCTCTCTACTGAATTAGTTTTCCCAGGATATACTAGGTATTATTTTATGTAAAGTTGATTTAGATACTTGTGTTTATTTGGCTGTGCTGATGGGGGCATTTGCAGAAACTTTTACATGTTTTGTTGCACATTTGTAATGCATTACTTAGCTGTTTTAAACACACAGTTGGTTTGCATGTTATGTCTTATTTAAAAGTTTTATTCCAGTATGACATATTTATTTTTTTTATTTCTGCTTAAAAAATACCTATAGCAAACATCCTGAACAGATTTTTTTTGCCTCCAAATTTAAACCCTTCCCCACTCCCACCTCAATGATAGCATAAACACGGCTGTAAACAATCGAAATCAAAACATTTACAGGTGTATTTGTCCATTAATAACGCTTTACATTTCTTATTTTATTTTTAAATACTGGTAAATATCTTTGAATATTTATTTTCTTCAACCTAGCCTATAAAAACTAACAAAACTAGACTGCAATTTTTAATAGTTCAGTTTATCAAATTTTTTCTATTTCTTGCATTCTTGTTTGAAATTTAAAGACCACATTGTACATAGGGATAAGAACATGTACTGCCTAACTTAGTAAGATTACAGGGCTAAGTGCACAAGTTATGGTGACTTAAAATTAAAGCAGCATATTATATTAGGTTTGTTCAGAAACAAATGTCTTCAGTACTCAGCCTATTCTAAAAAGACAGAAACTATACAAAACATTCATTTTTATAAATAAGTATTTTTGAAAAATCATTTTTTCACCTATTGTTGGACACTGAAAATAAAAATACTTTATCAAATAAGAGATCAATGGTTACCATTTTGTCACCTATCATAACATCAACAAATCCAAGTTGACCCTGTCAAAAAAAAAGAATAAAAGATAGAAAAAATAATAAATTCAGTATAATTTTCACAAAAACATCAGATCTATCTAATATTTTACACCCCAACACCTTAAAATAAAAAAATTCCTCAAGTTACTTACACTGTTGTCACATAAAGCCAGTTCTCCCCATTTATTAGGATTCCATGCCATAGATGTTATCAATAAATGCCTAGGGTGACTATGCCTTTTTAATATTAAAAATGGAAAAATTAAATGTTTAAGGTGAACAAAGATTACAAGTTGAATATATTTCTTAATTATGAAAACAAAATGACTTCTAAAATGTTGATTCCTACGACCTGTTGTAAAAACGATTTAGTCATAAATTTGTGATATTTTTGCACATGTTCAATGTAGTAAACATCTTGCATTACATTGCTGTCATAAATTTTAAATTTTTAAGCAAACCATAGCTCATATTTTTTTTTAAAAAGATATTCGAAATCATTAGTTTTATAATTAATATAAAGTTGCATCCTTAACAAATTGATGTGTTCTATTTTCATTGATCATGCATATGTCAGCTATATACCTTGTATACGTGTGCTATAGCTCGTCCGTTCTGATGTTTCATATGAAAGAAGCTGACTTAGTTTTGAAAAATCAACACCACTGAGTAAGCCCCCCCCCCCCACACACACACACTTGACTCCCTCCACAGTGGGGTGAGGGGGAGAAAGATTTTTCCTTTTACCCAAATGCCTTGAAAAATTCAACTTACAGAGGTTGGAAGCCAAAACTTTTGAGTTAAGGTGATCTAAAATACATTAGTCTTATGCAATTTGACATAGGGAGGTTTACGACTTAGGAATTTTGACTTAGGACCGACTAAATCGGTCATTACAAATGTTTACTTTTGGTGTTGTTATTGTAAATCATCCAGGTCCTTGTCTACTTTCTACAAGAGTGAACTGCTCTGACAGAAGCTATAAAATATTATTAAACATCTGCACTTATCTCATTTATTCATTTTTTAAAATTTTTGTGAATGTTTTGATAAAATGTTTTATAAATTTTGACCAATTTAGGTTATGGTTTTAAAAAAATGTGTACCATTTTCTTTTAGTTGTCCTATTACTTTTTGGTGTCGGGTTAAACACTTTTATACTATTCTCTTATGACCTAACGAGCTATAGAACAAGTATATGCGGTAAGTAGCAAATTTTCATTAAGTTAAAGAATTATTTATAAGCAGTTTTGTGGATAAAGTCAAAAAAGAATAAAACTTACTTGGCAACTAATTTATTACTCTGCCATTCAAATATTCCTATGTCGCCATTAGTACAGCCCACAGCAAGGTGCTTGCCATCATGACACATAACCATCACATTAATTGTCTGAACAATATTTTAAAAGTAGTATTAAATATAGTAAAGATGATTACCACAGTTATTGTCCTAAGATGCTCATTAAAAAATTTCTTGTAATTTGATTAGATGATCAATTAACTTTAGCCACTACCTAAAAAAATCATTAAGCACGATTATGTGTGATTTCTAGCTTTTAACTCTAATTTGTTGTGTGTTTTTGGATATGACTTACATCTGTCACATCTGAATGGCCAATTTTTCTCACAACCTCCCAAGATGATCGTAAATAGATGTGGACTTCATTGCTAACAGGAATCAAAAGGAACTTAAAAATAAAAATATGTTTGTCAGTAGTGTTAAAACTGATTAAGTCTGGTACTTATAAAACTTGTACACTTACACCTTTTCCAAACAATATAAATAGTCCCACCCCCAAAAATTCAAATAAGAGTTAAAATAACAAAACAATATAGGCTGTAAATAATTAAGTATTAAACAAAGTCATATTTATACCCAAAAGACATGGGAATAAAAATGGCCCGTAATAGAGATTTATGAAAATTTATAGATGATTTATAAGGCTTTTATATAATTAAAAAGAAAAAAAAATTAGTATTTATAAAAGAATATATGTGTATCTTTAATTATAAAAAAAAAATATTGGCCCATCATGAACTCAATTTGTTGCAGTGGTGTTATTGCTAATAACACAAAACACCACCTTTCAATCATTTCAAGCCCCTTCAGTGGTGCGGTCATGTATTCCTTACTTATTCAAAGAACCAAAATCTTTTTGTGTTACAAGATTTTCGTTTCAGGTTCAGAGAAAAAAATGTGTATAAAAATACATTGTAGTTTGTCAAGACCTTATTTTATTTCTCATGGACGGATATTTATTCTGAAACATTTTCGTGTCAAACCCATTTCACAGTATATATATATTCAAAGGAAAAGTTTTAAATTGGCAAATTAATTGCAAGCCACAGTTTATCACAAATTCACAAGTACCCAGGCGCAATTTCACCAACTAGGTAATTGCATGGCCGGGTATCCGTTGAAAGGGCTGCTGGTAACAGGATCTCCCATATGCATTGACCCATTTATGAGAACAAGACATAAATGTGTGAACAAGAGTATTCAAATGAATTGACCTATCACCACTTCAATGAGTTACTTAATTTTTAAAATCTTGCCTGGTCATACTTTTAAATAGAGTGACAGCTGTTTTTTTTAAAGTGGCCATGTGAATTAATAGTTTGAGTCGACAAAATTAAGTAGTGTTAAATATTCTAAATTCAACATCTATATGAATTGGACACACAATTGGAGTAATTTGCAGACATTACAGTTAATCTATAATTTTTAAAATTTCTAACCTCTCCATCTGTAGACCAACACATTCTGCAAAGTGACTTGGCTTGGCTATAAAATAATCAAGGTATTAGTTTTAACTTTTATGATTACATTTTGAGAGCAATTCTCAACATTGAAAAAAAAAAATAACTGATGAAAAAAGATACTATTTAACATCCACTGCTACTGCTATAATCCACCATTAAACATTTACCTTTGACCACTTAACATACTTTTAAAGAAAAAGAAGAATATGACATGATTTGTTACCTAGAATCGCTACATTTTGTCAGTATACTTAAAGACTTTTCTGTGGCTCCATCAATTATGTTCCAGATTTTTACTGTACCATCACAACTGGAAGAGGCCTATAAAAAGACATAAACTTTTAAAAAATGTTTTGGGTTTTATTTTTGTCCCCAAAGCATTCTTAAAACTAATAATTAGTTTTAACTTTAACATCTGCTAATCATTGCGTCATTGAAAATATGGATAACCGGAGGAAAAGGATTGAAAAATTTCTCACAATAAATTCTTTGGTGGGATCTACAGCCACACTTAGGATGGGAGCTTGATGTTCAGAATAAAGACAAACACACTCATTCTCCTCCATAGATATAACCTTTATCTTGAAGTCACTGATTGAAAATATTCATATTATGGGTCACAATATTGTAATTTGTAAGAATTAAAGCATTAAAATATATTTTTCAGATTTAATAAGAAAAAATACAAAAACAAAAATCCAAAGACAAAATTAGAATTTTCTTTATATTTAAGACGAATCTTTTCAAAATTTATTTTCAATAAATGAAACATTTCTTTTAATGATTAACGTCGCTGATATATAATGAATTGTCATTTATGTGGTTATTATGATATGAATGTTTATTTAATTAATATAAATATATGTGTTATTATCTCCACATAAAACGCTGTGAGCCCGGCTCCTAGCTGGGAGGCAGCCCTATATAAATTATCAATTCATTATTATTATTATATTTACTTGATATAATTTAAACTCAGTAATTTCTTCCTAATTAGTTTTTTTTCTTCAAAAATGTAGTGTTCCTATCTATTTTAAAATAAATATCACTCTGTCCCTTGGACAACCCCATTGAAGAAAAAAACTCATAAAACTTGACTTACTCTGCTCCAGCAACCAAAATAGAACCATCTTCACACAGACAAAAATGTCGACATGGTGCTGTGAATCTAGTGACCATCCCATCCCCAACACCATCTGGAAACGTGTGGATGCGAATTGTATTTTCATCTGTGGCAGCAAAAAATCGCCCTCCCTGTTAAACAATTTTTAATAATTAAAACAAATAATATAATAACTGTGAAAAAGACACAAAAAAGTAGAAAATAATTGAATGTCAATTAATCATTAATGTTTCATATTTTATTAACTTTTAAAAAATAGTTTATACATTTTTAATGTGTCATTTCAGTTGAAAAGCACAATAGAATTTATTTTTTAAAACATTTTTTTCCCCTTTTAAATGAAACTTATGTAATTTTATGTAACTATAAGAGAGAAGAAATTGATACTTATTTATTGGTGTCATTAAGAAATAAAGTTACTTTAATTCACTAATAAACATTAAAAATGTACAAAATATAAACAATCAAAAGGGACCAAAACACAAGAAGGTGTACTAGACTTTGATGTTTTCTAATTTATTTAAGAGAACTTTAAATAATTATTACTTTTCAAAAAATGAAAATTGATTTATCAGGCTTCATGGATAGGTTTGGACAAGGGAGCCTTGGATTTCATCAACATTGAATAGCCAGTCATTTTATAAAGAGATTTAAAACCAAAATTTTAATATTTTTTCTAAATTATTTTAGGTATTACATTAATTACACAATATAAAGCCTGAAGATAACATTAACATGCATAATATTTTTTTTAAAAAAGCAAATACCTATTCTTGTTTACAACTGGTTTGGATAGGCAATTACACTTACAGTGCCATATGTTTTCAAAAATATTTTACCTGAAAGGCTAGGGCAAAAATTCTGTCTCCTAAGTTTACAGTTGTTGTATCGGTATCATCTCTTCCTTCCCAAATGCAAATTCTTCCATCACTCCCACTTGTGAGGATGAAACTGGAAAAAAATCAACAAAACACAAAATGTAGTCTATATTAAAGTAATATATTCCAACCAAATCATTTACGTCATTGCCAGTTTTGGTTAAAATTTGTTTTTATTAGGTTGCTATTTAATCTTTTTTGACGAATGAATTTATTTATCACTAATTTGGTTATAACAACTATGATATGCCTTAATTATGTACACAATGGCTCAATCAATAGCTGACATGTGCTTTGACTTGTTCTTTAACTGCTTACGCAGCCTAACACCAGGGCAAGTGAACAAAATGGGGGTGAGACTGCAATCAGGCTTATAAATTAGTAAATGGAAAACAGGTAAACAGGGTACGAGTTAGACTGAAAGGACTTAAGAAAACAGCGAACATTTCAACAAAGAGCAAACAAACAAACTATACACAAATGAAAGGAATATAAAGTATAAAGAAATGAGAAAAAAACTTAGCTGCGGTGAAATCAAAAGAGTCAATGCAAGCAGTAAGGGTTGGTTGATAAAAGATTTAAAGATTCTAACAATTTTATCTTAATAATTATTATAATTAATTAGTAAACAATTTATCTACTGCTACTACTAGTCATGAAAATATGCTATATTCTTACTGGTACAGCTAAATTTGTATTTTTATTATGCTTATACTAATAATTAGTTCTCATATTCAAATTTCATGATCACTTGGGAAGTCCATTACTGAATTTTAAAGGTAGCACCTGATTGGTGTCCATTTAATGACAAATAGTTATAATTTTTTAAAATTGCAAATTAACATGAGCATTTCTAAGTGAATGTTGATGCAGGAGCAAGTTGGATAGATGATAATGATACTTGATCAAATCCCAGTGTGAACGGCTATTTAAAAATTTTTTAAAAATTTTTTTGTGTGGTTAGTATGATTTTTTATACTAGTACTAGTGTAAGTGATGCCGAGTATTAAAATTAAGCATACAGTAAAGTAAAGCCGTAAATGAAAATCCTCAAGAAACGATTCGCGCACAATCGCAAGAACGTAAAATAATTTGTTTCGTGTAGAACTTGTAAACATATCAGTATAATTATAAGTATCAAAAACTTAGTTTTGGAAAAAATGAATATCGGTAGACCCCTAAGATTTAATCAACGTATCTGCTTTTCAGAATAATAACAAAAATTATCAGTACACTCGTGATTTTAAAAAAAAAAATGAAATTTATTAAAAAAAACTTGACGGCAGCAGGATTCGATCCCGCTATCAATGGTGAATGGTGTCATATCATTTACAGACTAACCCAACTATCCATTCGTCTAGCGAAGCTGTTGTGCAAATTCAATTTGTAAAATTTATAAGTGTTTTTCATTTATAGTATAGATTATAGATGAATCTAAATTTTTTTTAACGTTTAAATTTAAATTCATTAATAGGCTTACTTAGTAATCATGATATTTTATTATGAGAACTATAGTTTAGTATGCAAGTATTAGTATTAGTATTAGCATAATTGAAATGCAACAAATTGTTTTCGATATTGCCGTAAATGCGTAACAGCAGACGATCAGGGGGGATGTTGCTGGCGTTACGACACGACATGTCGTAGCACCAGCCACATCCCCCCCCCCCCGGTACGGTTTGTCTGCCGTTACTTTGCCGTAGCAGTAGACAGTATCAGTAGACACTTCGTACTACTATTACACATATTTCATATTATTAGGCCTACTATAAATATTCCTATCTAATACTAATTACTAATACTTTTTTATTACTATTTTTAAAAAATACTTTCTACTCTACTTACTACTTCTACCACTAAATTTAAAACTTACTATAAGTTCTATAAGACTCAAGACTACTTACTTAACTTACTACTTACGACTACTTACTACTTGAAACTTACAATGATTGAGTGAGTTACTGTAACTTTAACAATTCATTCAATGTAAATGTAACTAATTACAATAATACTAGGACTAGGACTAGGACTTCTATATCTGAATCTGCTTACCTCCCAGAAGAATCATAACAAACTTCTGTGTGTCCATCGGAGTGAGCTATTTTAAATGTCTTCATGTTTGGCTCTTAATATTTATTTTATAATTTATTAATCAAAAACATCCCAATTAATGGTTTGGAGTATTAAGAATAGCAGAATAGAATAGATATTCCCAAATTTGGCGCGACTTGAAAATAAACTTCCGGTAAAAGACAAAACAATTGACTATATCAACTATATGCTTATAAGTTTGTCTTATGTTCTTCATAAATCAGATATATTCTCTGTATAAAATAACCAAAAAATTCGATTAACACATTTAAAATTTTCAAATATTCAACCCCAGGTTATTTTATATAGGTATTTCAAATATTAAAAAAGTGGTTTGAAAGAAAAAAAATTACAATGACGTCATTGTCACGCCCACGCACTTAGCCCTGTAGGCTTCCGGTTAAATGTAAGGGATAACAAAAGGTCTCACCAGGAGGAAAAATAAGTTATTCTTGATTCTCAAGAGCAGTTACAAACATGGATTAGTTACTTATGCAATATAATAGGTAATAAATGTGCTTTTTCAATCAGTTGTTAAATGTACTTTTTAAAGAAACCACTGGCGGTATTCAGAGTTTTAAGACAATTTTTTTAGGGTAAGTTATTATTAAAATTAAAAGTATATAGTCGTCTATTACTATTACTATTAATTATATTATAGTTATAGTAGTCAGTTCAATATACTCAAATACTGTATACTAATGTCTAATACTAGTAATACAATCTAAATTATTACATTAGTATTAGTAAGTTAGTATAGTCTGTCACTATAGTATAGACATAGTAATAGTAGGCGTAGGGTAGGGATGGAGTATGGAGACTGGAGACAGACGTCCGGAAGTATTTCGGTACTATTCTGTAGTCTGGAGTTTATTTATTATTATTTAGTCTACTTCAATTATTTCTCGCGTTGACTATTACAAGAGTTACATTTTTATAGTGACCGTTTCGATTTTAAGTGAAAACTTTTTGGCGGCTTTGGCAAAAGTGGCAAAAGTAAAGCTTTTTTTTTTAATGCAGTCAGCTATATTATTATTATATAGTACAGCCCAAAAGTTGTGCACTCCCGATTTAGATCAATAAATTTATATTTAATTTTGGTGTCTATCTCATACAATAATTTATAGATTAATGTATGAATAAGTTCTAAAGTCTAAGGTTGTAATAGTTATATTATAATATACGGCATCCTTCCGTCTCGCGAGACGATGGTGCATCAATGTTGGGTTGGGTTGCATTTTCTCGAGTGGCTGTGCAGTCCTGTCCTTGAGTGACAGTCTTTACCACAGTTTTTACACACGAGTTCTGTGCTTCCAAATGTTTTGGCCATTCTCCTAGCTCTTCTGTCTGCAGCCTCTTCCATTCTTCGCTCCTCTGCTATCATGACGCCCTCTTTGTCTTTGACAACTGTGCGCCACGGTTTTCTGCCTTACACTCCCAGTCACTTGTATGTATTTTGACTGCTTTCATGTCCCTTTGACAGACATCTTTAAATCGCAGGCGTGGGCGACCTGTTTTCCTCTTTCCCGAAGCAATTTCACCATATAATCATATAGGAGGTCTTTCGGAATGCGGCCGGGGCTCATTCTTTTTACATGACCTAGCCACCTCAGGCGTTTTTCACTAAGGATTGAGAACATGCTTTGGGTTTTCGCAGGCATTAGGACCTTACTATTAGGCACTTTGTCTTGCCATTTAATACCAAGGATGTGACGCAGGCATCTCATATGGAAGCTATTAAGCTTTCGCTCTTGGGATGTATAAGTGGTCCATGTCTCGCTCCCGTATAGTAGTGTACTGATGACACAAGCTCGATAGACGCACAGTTTGGTTTTCTTCGTTAGCTTGGTTTTTGCCAGACCCGCTTATTTAGTTTAGCCATTAATAGCTATAGAGTAATAGTAATTGTAGTGGTTAACTGGCTTTATTTAAGAGCTGAATTAGTCCTATTTACTGTTTAAGTTGGCTTAGTTGGACTGATTTTAAATTCTATTTTATCTGTAGTCTGTCTGTACTAGCACTAGCATTTTTACAGGAGATATAAATTTTATTTTTTAAATTTTATTATAAATCTTAAATATAATATTAAATAAATTCAGCGGCATAACAAGAGGGTGGCATGGTGCCTTTTTGTTAGGGGCTGCAAATTGCTCATCATTTATTAGGGCTAAAGAAGGTAGTTATTTTTATATAAATAAAGACTAAGAAGAATATACAAAAATTGTTTAAGGAACTATTCCGAAAAAATTTCAAACTCTCATTCATATTTGATCTAAATTCTTCTGATACTACAACTGAACTGGTCTGCTAGAAAAACAAGAGACTGAAGTAGTATGAGAGCATGACAATGATGCAATGGTAAATTTAATTGAATTGATTATTCAGGTTTGTCTGACACTCTTGTATAAACTGAAGTGATTATTTGATCAATCCCAACAACAAAATAAGACTAAGTAGGTGGCGACAATATAAAGGTTAAAATTTGCTATTATTGCTAGTGGGGGAAGATTGGAAAAGTGTCCAAAATTTAATATTAAAATCTACTTCACCAAATCAGACCTTTTACCAAAAGGGATGATAATAGGAAAAAGTTGTACTTACTTAAATGTCTTATTCTGCAGTCTGCAGCATTATATTTTTGCTTTTAATGTTTTTTAGCATTAAAAAGGGAATGAATTTGGCTCATTTCTAGGATTTGATAACTGGCACCATTCATAATAATTAGGGCTGCGGAAATTACTGATTAATTTCTCGATTAATCGGTAAATTTCTTTATCGATTAAAATTATTTTAATCGATAAAATAGTGATTAAAATTAAAGCAATGTTTTAAAATTCTTTTTCGATTTATTAATAAATTATTAATAATTATTAATAGTTTGGTTTTTTTTTCGTTTTTTTTTTTTTTTTTTGTGTAGAAGTACAAACCTCTTCATTTCAAAGATGAAAGTCGAAGGTGTAAACTTTAAAATAACCTGTTTTATAAGGACCATGATATTTAAAAAATCCATTGTTTTTAATTAATTAACAATAAAAAAAATTAATTCATTGAAATTATATTGAACTACTTATATTTGATTATATCTCCTAACAGTATTATATATTTTAAATTAGATAAATTTAAATACTTAAGTTACAGGCATTTCAAAAAATGCCCTAAAAGGACACTGAATGTGAAGGAAATCAACATAGTGAAAAAAGTGATTTTTAGGTCTTAGAAAAAAATCATAACTTTTGAACCACCTGGGTCAAAAGGGTGATCTTTATGTTTTGTTAATCGTCAATTTCTATACAGCTGTATTACTTTTATATTTTAAAATTAATTTTAAATTTTCATCCAAGTGCCTAAACTTTAATACATTATTTAACTTATTTTTATTGCTGTATTTTAAAAATAACTTAAAAAAAACAATAGCCTGTTATTATTACTTCCCTTGAAAATTTCAGTTTAATGACGTCATACATCTTTATTTTTAGCTTTAAAAATTATCGATTAATTAATCGGTAATTTTTCAAAAGTTAACGATTAAATTTAATTTAAAGATCACTAGTATAATAATTTATGCTTTGTTAAATTCCCTGGCAAAGCAGAATCTGGCTTTTCGTTGCCACAGAAAGAACAAAACTAGTGCAATTATAGACAAAACTAATGCATCTGCTGGCAAAGTATGACCCAATACTCTGAAAATATCTTATAAAATGGGTCAAACATAATCATCATGTACACAACATCTTAAAATAAATTCAAAATGAGATTATTGCAGTTTTAGGAGATAAAATCCACCAAAAATGATCTGTCCAACCTTAAAAATTCAACTTGAAACAAAATGAAAAAAAAAAAAGAATATCCTGATGCTAAAGATGTGTTAATAAGTAGATCATATTTTAAGAGATAAAATAATCAACCTTTAAATTAACATTATTTTATTTCCTGTTTATCATAAGTTCCTTTACATTTTATGCAGATCATTGGATTAGTCCATCTTGTAAAAAAGAAAGTCTGCCTTACAATGGCTTCATCATCTGTTGGTAATAATTTATCATCTTGCCTCTCTATTTTTTTTTAAAAATAAGACAAATATAAAAATAGAAATATTAACTTAAAATCTGAAGAAGAAAACGTGAAACGCCATAATTCACATGCAACAATATATATTTGGATTTTCATTTGTAAGTATTTTTTCAATTATGCAACATATAGCTTCTTAAAATTAATTATGTTTGTTTAGTAAAAAAGTTTAAATTCAAATTATAATCCTCAGGTTTGACTTCATCAGAAATGTCCGACTTTTTTGAGGAAGCTAATGGTTCACCAACAGCAACTTCTACTACATTATCTTTACCCAACAATCAATCACAAAGGGCTATATCAAATGTTTACACACCTTTGCTGACAGCTAACAAGTCTTCAACCTGTCAGCCACCCTTGCTCTCAGATTCATCATCTAGCAATATGTTTAAAATCACACAGGATGATACATCAACACCTTTACCCCTGACTTTGAAAAAGAATACAACTAAGTCTCCACCAGTGATTGGGAATTCTCGTGTGCAAAGATCATCAGTTCGGCCATTTTTTTGTTGCGGCAGTGAACTGTCTCTAGTAAGCTTAGTAGATGGATTGGAATTAACAGACTCATCTTCAAAGGATAAAAAATTCAATAGTATTGAATGTAACAGTTCATCAGATGAGGAAGAATCAGCAGAAAATAGTTTTTCATCTCATAAAATTACAACAGCAACAATCCCACCTAAAACTCACAGTGTTGTGTCTAATGTTGACGGACGCCCAACTATGACAAGAAGGAAGAAAAAGGACAAACATGGTGCCAAGAAAAAGTTTTGGGGATTGCGGTTTCACGGACGATGGAATTCTCGTTGGAGAATTTCTCAGCCCCAACGTTCAACTAGTCATCGGTGTGAGCTAACTTACCACGGATCTGGTTGCCAAGGAACCTACCAAGCATCTGGTTCACCTGGAACAGGGAGGAGATCACCTCGAGCTAGGCCTGTCTCTATCGCAAGTCAGTTAATTGACTTGACCTTTGTGGATTTTGACAGATTATATCCAACTGAAGATATTGATGCAATACGAAAAAGAGAGAGAGCTGAGGAGATGGCCAGCGGTGTGGAAGTGGATCCTAATATTTTACCAAGAGTTTTTCATCCCAGTTTTGACATACCTGGACCCATGCTTGGTGTTGTCCGCCGTCGTCGATTGGCCTCTGGTAATTCAGATATAATAATCTCATTGCCTGAGTCTCCTGCAGAAGACTACTCTCTCCTGATGAACAACATGGTATGGCAGTGGCAAGAACATGTAGGGTCATCTGCAGTGCCAGATACACCACGTATTCACACTCAAGTCGATTTCATACACTGCCTTGTTCCACATTTAGTCAACATTCTCGGATGTCCTTTCTACTGGGGTGTAATGGATCGATATGAGGCAGAGCGCTTGCTGGACAATAAGCCTGAAGGTACATTCCTTCTCAGAGATAGTGCACAAGAAGACTTTCTTTTCTCTGTCAGCTTTAGGCGTTATAATAGATCATTACACGCAAGGGTGGAGCAATGGAATCACAGGTTCAGCTTTGATGCTCATGATCCAGCGGTTTTTTCTGCTCCCTCTGTGTGTGAATTAATGGAGCACTACAAAGATCCCTGTTGCTGTATGTTTTTTGAACCTATGTTGACCCGTCCCCTTGCAAGAAATTTTCCCTTTTCCTTGCAACATATTTGTCGTGCAGCTATATGCGACCGTTTAAAATATGATCAAATTCGCACCCTGCCTCTTCCCAACAGTTTAAAACAATTTCTTCAAGTGTATCATTACAAGCAAAAAGTCAGGGTACGTGTATTCGATGGTCCCCAGCCTGTCTTTCCATCAACTAATGTAATATTTTAATTTTTTTGAAGATCAGTTCTCTTTTGAGTTTTAGGGTATAAATTAAAAGATATGATGACAATACACATGCATGCACTGTGCATAATTTAGAAATATCAATCAGTATTTAATATGATACCCATGCACGCATGCAAACATACACTCATGCATATTGGACTTACATTTTTAGCTATTCTGCCATCAACGGTGATGCAACTGTTAAATGTAAAGTTTTCATTTTTGTTCTTCCACCCTTTTGCTACTTACTGATTAGAGGCATATATTTTGTTAAATACGCTTTATTTGATTTTAAACTTGTATTATTTATATATCCTCCATGTTTAGCTCTATTGAAGTAAAAATGATGCAAACCAACCATTTTCAATTTGGTTAGATACCACACACTAGTCACAGATTGTTAGTTATTATTTATAAATATGTGAATATTTTTGTTTATCTCCTCTTTTAAATAAAGATTTTAAAGCATACAGTTTAATTTCTGAACTTTTGGATAGTTAATTAATTCATGGTGTCAGGTTATCTAAACATTTTTAAAAAAAAATTCCTATGCTAGAGTGAAACTGTTGAAATTATCAGTTTTTTTTTAAAGGTTATGTTGTGTCAGTTTTGTGTTAAATTTGATAATTGACAATACCTTAACTAAGTGTAAGTATGTTGCGTAGTGTTTAGAAATATTCAATCATTGTCAACATTTTTGATTTATCATATTATAAAAATTATGATAGCTTAGTATCCTTTTTTTTTTTTTTTTTTTTTTTTAAATAAACTTAAAGAACGATGGCCCCTGGCATGATGCCTCAGTGTCTTCAATAAATTATAGCAATGTCTTGTTGTTTGTTTTTGCATGGAGACTGTTTCCTAAATATTTCAGTTTTAATTGAAACAGCTGTAATGTTATTATCAAATTAATAACTATATAAATATGATGATTTGTTTATCCTTGATTCACCTATATTTAAAATTTAAAGCCAGACTGATATTTTCGTAATTTAAAAAAAAAACAAATTGCATTTTTTGCACCCTTTGTGTAGCGATTGTAATTTTCAATGTGTAATAAACCGTATCATACTGTAATAAATAATAAAGCATTCACATCTGTGTTGTTTTATCCTTTCTGTTACAGGCGCTCCTTCTATACGAACTATGGTTTATGTCTGTGTTTTCATTAGAATTTTAAATGTTTATAGTGTGTTGGTTTTCCTCAGGAAACCCATTCCATGTCCGAAATTCCGGATGGGAAATCGAGAAATTGTTATGTGCACACAGAATAAGAAGTGTTTTTATATTTTTTTTTACCAGAGTGCTGTATAAGTTTGAAGTTTAAATGTTCCCCATTTAACTCCAGACACAGCTGAAAAGAATCCATGGTATTTCAAATGTCCTTATTCTAATTGTTCACTATAGAATAGTTCTGATATATCACAGCAAGTAACAGCTTTGCTTTTCCTTTCTTATCTCTACATTGGAAGAAACAACTAAAAATGAAAACATAACCTCTGTGACCCTATAAAAATTCAAATGTATTTTTTTTTTATTCATGAAAATTAAAGATTTGAAAATTTATAAACTACTAAAATGTGAGATAGCCATTTCTTCCCTTGAGACCTGAGGTCTCCATTTTAATTTTTTAGATCTTAAAGTAATGACATCTGATAAAATCATATTGTTTAATAGTTTAATTTAACCTTTATGTGGTTAAGTCTAAACTAAAATTTATGAGAGCTTGTTTGTATCATAAATTAGCAAAATACCCGACCATTGCAGCGGAAAAGTGGGATTTCAATTAGTTGAGAACCAGCATCCTGAATTTCTGGAAGATGGAATCATAAGTATAAAGACCGTTGAAATGGTTCAATATGGCAAATGACATTGATGTCTTACCAACGAAATAAATATGTTCATCTGTGTCGTTTAGAGAAGAGAAGCCGCCTAACAAATTTTGTAAAGATGTTGAATTAAATTAGGTTTAACATTAAAACATGCAGAATGTTGTCGACCGTGTTGGAATTACAGTAGTTAAATGCCCTATAGAATTTTAATATGGGTCAAGTTCTTTTGTGCCAAGTTTGGTCAAGATCCATCCATTTAAACTGTAGCCAAAGTTTGAACGAATGTTTATACAGTTCATTAAGTATTATAAATATAAGGAAAAAACTACATTTGGGCGCCTGTCCCTCAGTGAGTGATAATTTTTTTTTTGCCTGTTACCATACAAACAACTTTCCAAAATTTCATGCCTTTATCTACACGGGATGTCTGAGAATTAGTCATGAGTGAGTGAGTCAGACAGTCAAGACTTTTCCTTTTATTTAGTGTAAAAATTGAAATATGAACAAATATATAATATAAGACAAAAGGGTTTTATTTTGCTTTCAAATTTACTTTAAGTTTTAATTTAAAAATTAACACTTTCATAATTTAAACTCTGAATAAAAACAAGTAATTGGTACAGGTCATACATCATTTTTTTTAAAGCTCAGTCATATACTTCTTCTGATTCATCATTAAAATTTTCAACTGTATTAGGTAAGGTGAACACATCTGCAAGCATGTGATTTGGAATTTCTGAGCCTCTAACTTTTAAGGTGTAACAGGCTGTCTCAACTTTCTGTAAGCTCTGTCGCAGCACCCTAGTTTTCTGTCTTAGTTCTCTGGGAGGGTTGGCAAAGGTTGTGAAGGCATCATGGATGAGTCGCATCATATTTGCAACCTTTTTAAAGAATAGTTTTAAAAATCATTTTTAAAATTTTCATAAATAATTGATTTTCACTTGTAAAGAATACCTGAGAAATCAACTTAACTATAAACAAATCAAAACACAGTGTGACCAATTTTTCACTCAGGATGTTTATAACTATCATAATTGATTATGCAGTTTCACTTTAAAGACTCCAACTGAAAAAAAATTATGGGAATTTAAAAATTCTTTATAACTAAGCTATGGTGAAAAAACAAAATGTGCTTACAACAGAGGGCTTTTCCAGATCACCGGCACCTACACTATTGATTGCCATTCTCATAAGTTCACCTGTAAAATCTGCAACACCCAACATATACTCAATTGGTGGGATAGGAACAAATATTTTCCTTGTTTCATTTCCAAAAGAAGCTTGAAGTTCTTCCAAAACTGAGTCTTTTTTAGAAGAAGATATTAATTTTTCCTCTGGAGTTAAATTTTCTTGTGGCAGTGTTTTCAACTTGTCTTTGGTTAAATCAATTATCTTTGTATTGAGAATATTTTGAGAGCTGGTTTCAATTGTTTGTGGAACTGTGATTGTGAAGGTCAGATCAGGTTGTATTTTATCAATGCCGATTAACTTTTCCATAGTCAGATAATGGTAGAATGTTACTCCTTCGATGTACTCTTGCAGACCTACAAACATGAAGTATCCAGTAAAATCCCTGATTAAAAGATGAATTTACTTGTTTTGATTAAAATATTTACAAAACAATAGATACAAAAATTATGTGAGCTTACATTTTTAAAATTAAGACTAACATTCATCAAAGTAAATTCATTTACATGTTTAAACTCTCTATATATGCATATATAAAATTGTTCATTTTACCGATAAACACATCAAGTGTTATAATTCGCTTATACCTGGAGAAAAGGCTCTGACAAATTGGAATGGATCCTGACCATCTAACTCTTGTGCTAGTTCAAAAAACTTTGATGCATTTAACTCCTTCATTTTGATAGCTGCTTCAGAAAGCAATGTTTCTCTGTCGTCTGACCTTTAAAAACATAGTATTTTCTGTAACATAGTAAATAACTGGCATCAATTGAAGTGCTACTATTACTTCTAATACATTTTTAATAAAATGTTTCATTTGATAAATAAAATTTTTTATAATCACAAGCATCGATTCAATAAGAACATTTTTATTAATTTGATACAATACCCAGCAACTCTCTGCAACAGAAATATTAGCCGCTTGCTTTCTATTGTAATGTCTCTGCTTAATTTAACTATTCGCTCATAACGATCATTTCTGTTGTCAAGTTCTTCTTGGAAAAGCTGAAAAGTTCTCATGATGGGGGAGCTGTCTTCTGTACTTGAAAACTTGACTTCATTTTTTTTACTTTGCCCTGTTAAAAAGTAATGCTAAAATGTAGAACAATTTAGTAATAAATGCAGTTTTTTAAAAAGTTACAGATAATTCTGATAATTTACTCAATAAAGATGCTATTTTTATCTTATCTGTTACAGACGCTCCTTCTATACAGGAGATTATTGTTTCCTATTTTATCTCAGGAGATTATTGTTTCCTATTTTTATCTATGGTTTGTTTTAGTCCTGCATTCTTATTAGAGTTTTAAATGAGATAAAGTATTGGCTTTCCTGGTTTCTTCAGGCAACCCATTCCAAACCCGAATTCCAGACGGGAAGAAAGAAAACTTGTATGTACCTTGTATGTGTTTGTTCTTGCATACGGAATAAGAAAGGTGTTTTTATCATGTCTATCTCAGGGTTGTATTAAGTTATCTTTTTGTTGTATTTCTAAATTAGAATTAAATGCTTTATGTATATAATTACTATTTTACTCTTGGTTCGTCTACCGTCCTGGTGTTTCAAGGTTTAATGATTTAACTAATTGTGTTATTCTTGTTAGTTTATTATATTATCCAGAAATGAATCTGGCAGTTCTTTCTTGAATTTGTTCTAGTTAATCAATGTTTTCTTCGGTGAATAGGTCCCATATAGAAGATGCATATTCTAGAAAAAGGACCGTTTGGTCCTCCTCAATTAACTTGCAACGCCGCTGAGCGGAACTGGTTTAGGGCCAGCACGGATTAGCAAAAGGTACCGCTAGGAAACGCTTTTGGACGCCAGCTCTGAGGAAACCTTTCAGTGGGGTTAAACCCTAGGTTGGGCAGTGATGATCCCCACATTGCGGCGGTCCTAACTATTGAGACTCGTAAGTTTTGCCGGGGTGGCGCTGAAGTGATAGCGAGTCGAAGTAGGGAAAATTCCACCCCTCCCTTGGGAGGTCAACTTAGTGGGAGGCCTTTTCGACCTAGTGTAATGGACGCCCAGGTGGCCTCTTCTAGAAGCGACTGCTCCAGTGGGGCTTCTCAGCTTTTACGTCCCTTAGGGGGCCAGAGAGCTGAGGGGGTTTTCCGGGAAGCCCCATGAAGAGCGCAGGCTTGGGACTGCTGACTTTCTTCCACATGTAGGATTTTCAGTAAAGGTCTCACCAAGGTGGGGTAGCATTTTAGTTTTATATCTTTATTACATTTGTAAAAATTTCTTTTTATAAAACCTAAGGTTTTGTTTGATTTTGACTTCAAACCTCATTGACATGGGGCATGGGGACTCCATGACAATAATAGTTGCTCATTTATTACAACTCCTAACCACTGCTTTTTTTCAGTGGGAACTCATGGGAACTGAGTTCCCATACCTTTTTTGGCCAGATTCGTGTATATTTATATAAATAGTTGGCATTTTACTTAATGTCAGTCCTTTTTATAGTTGGGACTCACAGGAACGACTTAAATTACAGTTTACAAATAAACAAACCAAGTGGCAAACGCTGTTATTCTACTAATATGATATCTAAGATCTATGGACCATAGATATCATATTAGTTATTATTAGTAGAATAAGAATAACAGCATTCGCCACGTGGCGTGGCCTATTTCTATTTCCGAAGGGGCTGATTTTAGTACAAACTTTGGTAAATAATTTTTCTGTCTATGTGATGTCATTTTAAAGTCTAGAAATTAATAATAATTAAACAAGCAAAAAACCGTTGAAATGAAAAGAATCTCAAGCTTTTTCCCATCTGCAAACAATTTAAACAAGAAGTTGCTGAAGATAATGTCGATATTATACAAACGGTTCAAACGACAGTGTCAGAACAAACGTGTGTATAAAAACGTTTATTTCCTTAAATATATGTACAATAAAACTTGTGTTCAGTGGAAAATTCAATTATAGTATAGTATAGAGTATAGACTATTATAATTATAATTATAGTATTATCTAACATATTTTAAATTTATTTATATCTCCCATCTCCCCCTTTTCAATTTAAATAAAATAATTACATTTTTCTTAGAAATATATCGCTGATGCTCAAATTATACCTCAATTATAATTATTCGTATACTTAATATAATAAGTTATATCAGTTATATATATATTATATTTATATATAATATTATATAATATTTAATTTATATTAATAATATAATATTATATAACTTGAACTTTGACTTTAATCTCTTTAAAATTTAACTTACGTTTTTCTTCACTGCCTCCACCATGGCCCTGACCAATATCACGATTCTTTTTAAATCTCTGTCTATGACTATGTGAGGTATTACGCTGATTATTATGTGCCATTTTTAACTCTCAAGAAGATTTTCTTGCTTATGAGTATACAATTTTTTTAAAGGAATTTGTGCTTTTTATCCACTCTTTGATTTGTTTTGTTTAATTTACTGTCAATGTTTTTGATCTAACTTGTCCAGGTACTCGTATCTACTATTTTCTTGGGCTTGTTACCAGTTTGGGTTGTTTTTCGTTTGATTAAATTTTAAAGTAAATAAAACATTTTTATCTTTGAAAATATCATTTGAATCGATCTATTAATTAAATTTATTGTAAAATGGGACTTAACGTTCCCACTTTATATGGCCACCATCTTATCTTATCTTAGATATACAGACGCTCCTTCTATGCAGAAGATAATTGCGTCCACAGACCATGAGAGATTATCTGTTGGCAAGTGATGCAGCGGTCACAGGCCACGGCTATAGAGGTTCCACGCATTACCCCAGCCGCCTAACTATTGTCTAGTTAGGTACCCATTCAGAGCTGGGTGACCATCTTTGTTGATATCCAACATTACAAAGAAATTGGAAAATTCAACTATTAAAATTCTAAAACTAAACCTAACCCTAAGGGGCCGTCCATAAATGACGTCACGCTCCTAGGGGGGGGGGGTCGCACTTTTGTGACGAGGGGGACGAGGGGGGTTGAAGAAACGTGACGGTACATCGAAAGGGTAACTTTAAATAAAACTTCCACTGAAATATTTGCTCGCTTAAAATTTATTTAAAGATTTTTTTATTAGTGCTTCTCAAAGTGCCGGTCGATAGGCCATCACGCGCGTAAGTTATAAAGACATGAAAATTAAATCTAATTATAATTCTTAAGTTTGAGAACCGAAAAGAGAACATATGAAATTGTAACCATGCGTCGTTTGATGTTGACATCACACTTTCGTACAAAAATATATTTTTATTAACAAAATAATTAAAATTTAACATAAAACACCGTGATGTCACACATGGCCGGACACCCCCTCCCCCTGTCACAATTTCTTACACCCCGTCCCCCCTCTGGAGCGTGACGTACTTTATGGTCGGCCCCTTATTGATTTTTCAAAATGCAGAGGTCAGTCTTACGATAACGCAACTATTACGTCATGGTGCTTGCTACACGCGCATGCATAAAAAGATTTTATAGGAAAATGAGTTTGCTATATACATACTTTTTTTTCTCAGCATCGAACAACAGATGGAAGATTCTGAAAGTATACCTTGTAAATGAAACGCTTGAAGAAAATTCTCTTTTACCAGATGGGAAGCACCATCTGATTATAGAAGCGTTAGGATGTTTACAAAAAGACCAGTCACAGAAGGGGGACACCAGAAGAGAAACAGAAAGCATTGCGAAGAAGAAGCAAGAATTAGAATAGCTCTTATGACTCTTATGCTTGTCTTTTGGGAAGAATTGTTACAATTTTCACAGGGTCAGTCACAGTGGAGTAGCTAGGGATTTGGGGGCCCGGGGGGGCTTGTTTTTTTTTTTTTTTTGGGACCCATCATTTTGATCGATGGTGAAATGTATGATATTTAATGTAAACAAATATGTTCAGACACTTTGGGGGCCCCCTCAAGTGGGGCGCGGGAAATTTAAATTTGAACCCCTCCCCTAGCTACGCCACTGGTCAGTCAAGCTTTACAAAATGAGCAACGTGTGCTGATGTGTATTCCTCACTAGATGATCACTTGCGGGAATCCAGGAATGTTTCAACGATTTGAAAGAGCTGTAAAAGAAATAACACTAGGTGTGGATTGTAAGTAATATAAGTCAACTTTGATCCGTAATCATAAACGAAAGACAATGCTCATTGATGGCGATGCCCCTGTGGAATATATCTGATTTCTACGTCATTGTAGACAAACTAGAGACAGAGATGAGCAGACGAGGACATCTACATAATGATGGAGCAGTTCGAATTTCTTGTTTGGTCGATGTACCACAAACATCTCAGTGTTGTGAAGGACTAATAAATACTTATCCTGAAGATCTGAAAAATAATTTCTACACTGAATTACAACAGTACTAATTTTAACCACAAGTTTTGTGCATCAAAATCTGAAAACAAAATGTTTAGTCATTCAGAATTATATTTTGATAGAGACAACACCGATTAATCGCATTGCGCATTTTAAAGCACATTGTTACGGACTGTTCAAATGAGCGCTCTTTTTCTCAATTGAAAATGACAATTATCCAAGTAGAAACAATCTTGATTCATTATATCTGCAGATGATTGAGGCAGACTTGCTACACAAAATTAACTTTGATGATGCTCTCAAAAACATTACCACATGTAAATGTAGAAATAAAAAAAAAAAAGAAGAAAATTTTAAAATGTAAATGTGTGCTCTTTCTGACTATTGTTATTACAAAATTAAGTAACTATTAATTTTCATACAGAAATAACTTATTGTAGGTTTTATATATTTTAAGTGTTAACAACTGTTTTTCTTAGTTACCTTTTTTTCATAATATTTAACACACATATATAACAGCAGCGGTCACAGAGCCAGGGGCAGAAGGGGGCACCCATGTGCGCTTAATCCGGCCCTTCATGCGATCTTTGTAAACGTTGACACAAGCGATGAATTGGAGCCATTTTTTAATCTAAGTGCTAACTACCAAAAATAACACATCTCTATTAAACTTAGTTTATTTAACTTAAATTCTTTTATTTGAAATGTAATAATCATCTAAGTAGTCTAAGTAACTAAGAAAAAAGTAATAACTGTAACTCTCAACTATAAACACATAAGTGACATAAGGACATAAGTAATGCCAACAACTACAATAATAATAATAATACGTAATAATAATATAATAATTATATTTAAAACATCGAAAGTTTTTTAAAAAAACATTTAGTGCAAACCAATTTTTAGAAAAAAAAAAATATCCGGGTTAGGAATTGTGTGATAAAACAATAATGAGATTTGAATTGCCAAAAATACAAATAATTGTAACTGTTTTGTTTCTCTGTCGACAGTCTTGAAACGTAACATTAATTAATTATGATGAATCAGAAAACATATGATGGAATTCTTGAAATTCTTAGTAGAGAGCCTTCTTTTATTGAAGGCCGAAGACATCTGGAAAAGAAATGGCCTGAAATTTTGTACGTAAATTCTAATTCTGTAAATGTAAATAAATACTAAATAATAAATAATACTAAATTTTGTTTTTAATGTTTAAAGTAAAGTTAAGTAAAAGTAAAGTAAAAGAGTAAAGTAAATCGCGTATTTAAATTTATTTACTTATTTACGCGTGAAGCCATTTATAATGTCATTAAATAAAGTGTAAGTTAGTAAGTTATCAAATACGGAGTGTCTACTGCTACGACAAAGTAACGGCAGACAACCCGCGCGGATGTGGCTGGTGCTACGACATGTCGTAACGCCAGCAACATCCGACCGGGTTGTCTGCCGTTATGACAAGTTACGACATGTCGTAAACAATTTTCTGTATTTCAATTATGCCATTACTAATACTTAAATACTGAACTAAAGTTCTCATAATGAAATATCATGATCACTAGATAAGCTTATTAATGAATTTTAAAGGTTTAAAAGACAATCTAGATGGAGCCATTAAATGAAAAACAGTTATAATTTTAAAAAATTACTCTATCTCATCAGCTTCGCTAGATCAAGTGATAGTCCGGTTGCTCAGCAATGATATGACACTAGTGATAGCGGGATCGAATCCCGCCGCCGTCATGTTTTTTTTGTTGTTTTTTTTTAATTTCATTTTTTTTTTTAAAACATCATAATGAGTATGCTAATAATTTTTGTTATTATTCTGAAAAGCAGATACGTTGACTAAATCTGTTAAAATAAAAAATATTTAGATTTTAGACTAGTCGTAACACTAGCCAATCCACATATGCTTGGCTAGCGTTACGACATCCGGTCAGGTCGTCTGCTGCTACGACAGTCGTAAAAATGTGTTATGTGCTTACTTACAGTTACGACTAAAACTGTATTTAATTATGCTAATATTATTTTTTTCTTTTTGATTCGCGAGTTGACACTCAGTCGGCATCACCAACGAAAAAGGTGAGGCAAGAGTTTAAAAAATGACTATAAACCATCACTGT
>MUZC01004414.1:1001233-1054768 GCA_002072015.1 Radix auricularia | reverse complement strand
ATGTCGTAGCACTAGTTTCCTGACTAGCGCTACGACATGTCGTAACGCTAGCAACATCCGACCGGGTCGTCTGCCGCTACGACAAAATTGTCGTAGCGCTAGCCACATCCTATCAAATATTTAAGTGGAACTTTTTTGACATTTTTTTGTGCTCTTTTTGATGTGATCTGACAGTTCTTAAACATCTCTCTCCCTCCCGTGCATGGCATCATTTACATACGCTTCATACGGCTATTATGAGTCAAAATGACACATTGTACACTTGTAACTTGTAGAAATCTAAACAAAGATCAGGACTTAATTGGTTGAGCTTCTCGCCCATGAGGCACATCCACCGATCATTGTCGGGGTCTGCGCTTCCTCATAGGCCACCTACGAGAGACCTCCAAGCATCTCTATCCTGTGCCACTTTCTCCAGGATCTTCCATTCATGGCCAATTCCCCTTGATTTCTGCCTCCAATTCTCGGCGCCAAGTGTTTCTTGGACGGCCTCTTTTCCACTTACTCTGTGGGTTCCATTTCAGGGATTGCTTTGGTGTATTAGAAGCAGGTTTTCTTAGTGTATTACCGATCCACCTCCAATGCTTTGAAGAATCTCTTCCTCAATGGGCTTCTGTTTTGTCCGCTGCCCCAGTTCTTTGTTGCTGATTATGTCCGGCCAATGAATTCTGAGAATGCTTCTTAGACAATTGTTGATGAAGGACTGGATTCTGGTCAGGTTTATGGCCGTTGTTCTCCATGTCTCGACCCCATATAGCAGCACAGGTTTTACCATAGCATTAAAAATCCTTAATTTTAACTTGCTGCCTAAGTCGTTGGAGGCCCAAACATTTTTGAGTTGCTGGAAGGCTGCTCTTGCTTTTCCGATCCTTATCTGTACCACCTTGTTTTTCTATCACGCTACTAAGGTAAACTAAGCCTGTCACCTCCTCAAGGGCTTGTCCTTCAAGCATGATGGGCGATGTCCTGGTTGCAATTACCTTGAGGATTTTACTCTTCACTTTGTGTATGTTGAGACATATGCTAGCAGAAGTGGCTGCGACAATGTTTGTTTTCTCCTGCATCTGTTGTTTGGTATGTGCAAGAAGGGTTAAGTCATTGGCAAAGTTAAAATCATCAAGTTGATCCCACAAAGTCCTTTGAATGCCATTTCTTTTCTGCTGTGTAGATGTTTTCATCACCCAGTCAATGGCTAACAGAAACAGGAATGGTGACAGCAAGCAACCTTGTCTCAAACCAGACTTCACCTGGAAAGCATCTGTCACCTGCTGACCATGGACAACTCGGCAGTTTATCCCTTTGTACATGTTTCTGATTATATCCGTAATCTTCTGTGGCATCCCATAATATCTTAGCAATTTCCACAGAGTCTGCCTGTCCACACTGTCAAAGGCTTTTTCATAGTCAACAAAGTTGACAGAGTGGCGAGTTCCATTCTATTGACTGCTCTAGAATGATGCACAGTTTTGCTATCTGGTCAGTGCAGGATCTGTTGGTGCGAAAACCAACTTGTTGGGGGGGTGTCAAAGTTTTGTGACGTACTTTTTGAGGGGGGGTCGACGATTTTGTGATGATGCGTGACGTAGGGGGGGGGGTAAAAAATTGGCCAAAATCGCGTGACGTCATTTATGGATGGCCCCTAAACAGAGGGTGTAGCGTTTCCACACTGGTTTCCAAGTCTGCCTTTGGTGCCTCTGCTGGGATGCCATCAGGTCCTGCAGCCTTTCCATTTCTGAGTTGTTTAATGGCCCTACTATCTCTTCTTTGGTGGGACTATTACAGTCAATTAGCAGGTCATTATCAGCTGGTTGGATATCTGGTGGACTCTTTGGTTCTGGCCTGTTTAAGAGCTCTTTAAAGTGCTCCTTCCATCTCCCTCTCTGCTGCACATCACTTGATATGTAGTTTCCCATTTTATCCTTCACTGGTCTCTCTACCTTGCTGAATTTCCCAGAGTAGTACCAAACAGTTCCCTCATGTTCCCCTGATAGCAAGTTTATCAAAAAATTCTTTCTTGTCCCACTTGATGCTTCTCTTAATTTCTTCATTTGCATCTGCACACTCTTTCTGGGACTTGTATTTCTGTGCTCGTGTGCAGCTGTTATTTATTTCTGTTTTCTTTCTTTTCTTCTTCTATTTTACTCAGTTTACCTACTGTTATTCATTCTTTGAGTGCCTGTTTCCTAGCACTTCTTTGCATGTTGACTGGACATTTTTTTTCCTGCTTTTCCACTTTCCTTTAGGTTTATTATGGATGAGACGGTTAAACCATTGGTCAATAGTCAATTGTAGTTGTGTGCTAGATTAGCCACCTTGCTCTCGCTTTTCAATGGTTTTTCATTTTATTTCAAGTTTTTTCTCTCTCTCTTATGATTGTCTTCTTGTGGGTTTTTTGTTGTTGAAGACATCTTAGCACAAGTTATTACATTTCGCACATAAAAAAAAAGAATATTGTGTGAATACAAAATTTGTAATTTGTAAAAATGGTTGATTACACACAAAAACAATACGCTAGCAGACCGAGTGCTAATACAGGATAAAAAATCGGGCAGAATTGCCGGCTCACATATGAATTTTCAGGAAAAGGGGACTTTCCCTTTCTGCATCACGCGTTATGTGAATCTTCCCTCGTTAAGAGAGCAACTTTTTCACACAAAAAAAATCATTATGAGAGGTGCTCGTTTGAGAGGTGTGACTGTATAACATTATTTAAAATAGTTTAATTTTTTTAAAATATCATAAATTTAACTATTTTGTTCATAATGATTTTATAATAAGATTTTACACTTAGTCTGCCAGGGTGCTTGAAAGGTTGTTTAAGCCGAAGAGAACTAAAGGCTGCTATTAATGAGAAAGAGCTTAGCATCTGATGACAGGAACCCACCTGTTTCTCTAGGGCCCATGACCAGTCCTATTATTGTTATAGCTCCAGTGAAAAAGTTGAGTTTTTGTGTGAGCGTTCTTGTAGATAATGACATGCAGCCCTGTTCATCAGGGTATAGGGGATGTGTGTTTTGGAACAAAAGGAAATATACACAAATATGTCAATTGTTTTCACCTTAACTGATCTCCTTGGAAGTTTGTTAAATATTCATTGAATATTTTTTATCAAAAAATAATTTCAGACAAACAGTAGATGAGAAAACACTTAAGAGCATGCAAGCTCAGTACTATGTGGTATGTACTATTGAGTGTCATTGTCATAGTAATCATAGTATTTAAATCTGCTTAACCTATGATAACTCTTTGAAAAAATATTGGTTACCAATTATTTTAGCTTATAACCAAGGTTCAAATCTGAATAATTAAGTTTTAAAAGTTAAAGTAAAAGCATGACACAAAAGTGATGGCAATATCTTAATTGTCTTTTTGTAAAAAGAAATGTTTTTTATTTCCAGAGGCGAATGCGTCGTTGCCATCATCATCATTACAGCAGAGAAACCAGAGAAAAATATTACAAACTGTATGGAGTATATATTTTTATGAATGAATAAAATTTAGCCTTTTATTTCATTATAACTATTTTTATCTTAATTATTAGTAATTGGAGATACTTTTTAAAAGACTTACTTATTATTTTTTTTTTGGAATCTTATGTTTTTAGAAAATTCTTTTTAAAATTTAAATAACAGGATATACATTTTAAAAAAATATTGTCAAAATGTTTTCTAATGCTATAAATAAAATTCAACTACTCCATTAATATGGTTTAAACATCTTTACATAAAAATACTTTATATCATTTCCTTTAAACAGTTACAAAGAGGCTAAATCAAGGCATGAAAAGAATGTTATACTAAGACTAGCAGCCAAGGTAGCATAAACATATCTTAGTTTATAAGGAGGATTGAAGTTTTTCTTTTAAATCTGTTTGGGGTGTAGTTTATTATTCGTACAGAAAATGTCTTATTTAGGTTACTAGTTGGCAGGGAGGTTTGAATGTCCTGTGTCAAATCTTTGTTGACATCATTTCAAGCACACCATTTTTGAGGCATTTGTAGTACAAAGGCTTGTTGTTCTGGCAATCAGGGTGAAGGGAAGTGTGGTGGGATGTGGGCATACTTAGAATTAACTAAAAATTAGAAAATAAAAAAGTTTAAATTTTTTTCTAAAAAATGGAGCATAAAAGGTTTGTTTTTAAATAGAAATATGCTGATAATAAGCAGTTAAAAAGTGTAATAGCCGGTATTAAAAAAAAGCAAAGGCAACCACTTGTTTGATTATGCTTCTGCCTGACTTTTTAATAGGTAACAATTTGTATTTAATAATGATTTATATCCATGATTAAAACAGTTGGTTTATTATGAAAACTATTTTTAATACCACTATAAACAACAAATTAAAATGAAAAGCTCACATGTAGTTAATAAAAAAATGGAATAAAAAATTGGCCTTTATCAAAGATTTCTATCAAAAGCTAGTAAAAATCACATTAAAGGTGATAATAATTAAATATTTCTTTAAACACACATTGCAAAGAATGTCTATATAGAAGGTATTTCAAAATACTTAAGAAAATATAGCATGTTTAACTTTTGTCTTTATTAAATTCAAATTTAGTTTAAGACAGGTTGAAGTATTTTCTACTTAGTTCATTAAATTGTCTTTGATAGAAAGTCTATTTTTTAAATTTGTAAAAAATATATCCTTGCTTAAATATATTAAATGTCCTCTGTATAAATATTTTTTTTTAATTTAGAAAAAAAAACAACAATTACACCAATATTTTTCATTTCTCATATTTCAGAATGACATTTCACCTTGCCTTTTAGCAAGAATTATACTGGAAGAATATTACTGGAATGATGTAAATCATGGTAGAGAAAGAAGTGAAGGCAGAAGTTCTTGTAAGTGTACTAATCTTCTTAAAACCATGCTGATTGATTATTTATACAATAGTCACTGTAATTACACTCTTATTTGACATGGCAGCATTAAATACTTTTGTCCTGCCTTAACAATAGATATGTTGGAACAATTTTTGGGTCCTAAAGCTAGAACAAAATGTGATAGACTTTTTAGAATGAAAAACTCCAAGTTATTGATTAAGGAAAATATCATGGAAATTTCCTGTTTGCTACAAAAATAGATGTATGACTGATGCTGCTTTCTGGGTCATTCAATATAAGGGTTATATTGTGTTCGTCCGTCGAGTAAATGAGGACCACTCTAGTCATCCGAGGGTTGCTGGGACTGGTTTTGCCTATGTGTGCGCAGATGGCTGATGAGACCGATCCTGGCACGGAAGGTTTGGGAACAGAAAGGACATTGGACAAGTCGGTTGTTTTCTGGAGGTTTGACTGCACGGGCCTTTTCTGCGGTGTTGATCCTGTTTGCCTCACATGTCCTGGCACCTTCATGGATGGATTGGTGCCAGGTGGACTGGTCCATTGCAACTTCTTCCAACATGTCTGGGTTGATGGTAAACGCTTTCAGAGAGTTAGCAGCGTTTCTTTTGTCCACCATTGGACCGCTGACCATGCTGGAGCTCGCCATAAAAGAGTCTCTTTGGAAGTCTCTCATTTGGCATTCTGACTAGGTGCCCTGCCCAGTGAAGCTGTGACTGCATCAGGAGGGTGAAGATGCTGGGGAGGCTTGCTTTGGTTAGCACCACTGTATCTGGAATTTTGTCCTGCCACTTTATGGTAAGGATCTTCCTGAGGCTTGTTGTGTGAAAGTGGTTCAGCTTTTTAGCATGGCATTGATACACGGTCCATGTTTCGCATGCATAAAGCAGTGTAGATAGCATCACTGCCTTATATACTTTCATCCTTGGTCTGGATGGTAACGCCTCTTTTGTTCTAGACATTCGAGTACAACCTGCCATAGGGATCCTTCCTTCTTGATGTCCCACTGATACCCTGCAAGGTCCTTTTAGTTTAGGATACCGATGTTGGCCACCTTCATGTCTCTTCTGCATGTCTATGTATCTGATGCATGACCATCCAACTGACTTTTTCCTGGTCACCAGCTTGCTGTAAAGCACATCCTTGAGTATGCAACTAGGTTGCATTTGCTTGACATGCCCAAGCCAGCGGACTTATCATGACTGGGACACTGCACATGCTGCTTGAGTTACCTCTGTGCTTGGAACTTTTTATGCCATTTGATGTCTAGGATGTGTCATATTAAAATGTCATAAAATGAATTCTACTTGAATGGAAGTGCTTTTACTATAGCAGAGCAGCATATATTCTTCACTGCAAGACAGTTCAAAAGCAGTAGAATAAACAAAATATTTATTTTGTTTTTTTAACAGTTCAACAGTTTTTGGTTTGCCTCCTCATAGTCTTAAATTTAATTATTTTAATGCTGGTTTAATAGTAATCATAATCTTGTTAAGCCACCTTGCCTCAACAAGATGTCTTTGAAAAAGCCTCACAATGATCAAGGAAATGACAGCATCTGTCAAAGGTATCAGGATTTCTTTTTCAAGAGTTGTTCATGCACTTGAGCTTTAAGTTCGCTTTTAAATAAAGATGAAAAATGGTCTTTCTAAACTTGCTATAACTATCAACAAAAGCTGAGGACAGGGGTGGAATTCTTTTGGTATTTATTTGCTCTTTCCAGTATCCTTTTAAGACAACTTAAGTTTTTGAAAAATAGCCTGAAAGTTTTATTACCGTATATTTACCCATATAACCTGCACACGCAGGTACCCTGCAGGGAGGGAGGGATGTGGGGTTTGTAAAATCTAGTATAACTCGGGGGGGGGGGATATGCGCATAGATACGGTAATTATTAATTGGCCAAGATAACCTTAAAAAGTAAACAAATTCTGTACAAAATAAAAATGTAGTCTACTAAGAAATTTTCACTCAATAATTTAATTTAATAATCGCATTTCAATGAGTGCCAATAAAAATGCTTGCACACCAAATGTAAAATTTATCCTTCATCTAGTTATAATAAAAAAGAAACTGCTGAACAACTAATTTCATAATGTTTCGTTACACTTAAATTATTATTTCATTTCAGTACCATCTGGTTTCATGACTGACTGTATACGGGATATAGCTAAGCTACCTAATCCAGAACTAGCACAGGAAATTTATGAGGTTTAAAGATGCATTTTATGTATATATTGATTATTTGAACACTTTGCCTACTTACGTACATTTTTTATCTTGACAAAACTCAAATACTATCAAAAGAAACCTAATAAATTGAAAGAAATCAAATATTGTTGCTTCTGCAAAATTAAATAGATTAATTTTTAAAAAAGGCAATTTTTCAATATCTCTTAGACCACAGTTATGGACAATTTCTATGGCCCAGCTGTTGATAGCATTAAGAAGTAAGTTTTTAGTCTAAGGCTGTTCACATCATTCTAATTTATTTCCTGCTATAGTTTTAAAAATTACATCCATGTGAAGAACAAGATATTATCAATTAAATGTAAAGGTTAAGAAGATTACAATCTTTAATTAGCAATAGAAGATGTAATGATTTTGATAAGACTGCCTACGTAAATTTTAGTAAATATAAGAACGATAAAATTTTGAAAATTTAGTTTTTGTGTAACATTTTGCATTTTCCAGAAGTTGTGGTGTTGAGTATGAAATTATCCTTAAATCACATTGTAAAAACGCAGGTCTTTCCTTCATAGGTAAGTAAATTTATCATTTCTCTTGATTCATATTTCTTAAAATAATTATAGAGAATACATTAGGATTTAAAATAATTTTTCTATTACTAGAACCAGAATAAATGTACTACCCTTGGTTTTCTTTTATTCATAAAAGCTATCCTCTTTAGATGAAGACCAGTTAAGGGAAGAAGGATATGACAAAACACCAGACATTAAGCTCAAAATACCAATCAGTAAGTCTTAGTATACATCTTGTATGAGATTCCCAAATTCATGGCTGTACAGCCATAGTATCATTTCAATTGGTAGAAATGGTCATCATAAGCCTTAAAAGTTAAGAATTTGAATTGACTCCTAATATCTGAAGTAAATTTAGTTGTTATGGTCACGTAAACAAATCTAGTAGTTATTTATAATATTCTACCATAATATATAACATTCTTTTTTACTTATTTCCTGCAGTGATAAATAACAGAGTAGTAAATTGGTTGGAGAGTAAAGCCTCTTTTGGAGATCCAATCAATCACCAGCAATATATGATTGATCAATTTCTTCCCTACAAGAACAGGTTTCAGTTTATATAATTTATTTAATATGCTAGTGCTCCTGGATCCAACAACTTTCCACTCAGTTGAGATCAAGCAGATTCTCTTTTAAAACTGTTTTGAAAACATCCATGTTTTAAAATTTACATCAACTGTGCAAGTTAAAAAAAAAAAGAGGCTGTTTGTTAAATGGCTATAGCAAATAAATGTAAATGAGCATGGTGGGTCGGAAATGCTCTGAGTTAATTGTGTGATATGGACAAAAAATGAGTTTGTGGGAATTATATCTGAATTTCAATTAATCAATAAAGCAAAGTTTTTTTAATTGAATAGATGCATACATTCTTAAAAGATCATCACATTATATTTATTCTTTATATATATATTTTCATGAGTGACCAGCAAAACGACAAGAGAAAAAACACCATGGTGACAAAATGACAAGGGGACAAAACAACAATATGTCCACTTTCTTTAATGCCTTAATAAATACAATAAAGTTTAATCAAATTTTTATATTCTACATGCCAAATGGTTGGAGAAACACGGTATTCGGTTATCAGACTTGCGTATAATTACATTAAAGTGTAATAAACAATTGAATTATTTTACCTATTATTTTATTTTACACCATTACCATTACTTCATTCAAAGGTGTAATTAAGTGCCATCACAATTTCTTCACTTCCACCATGCAATCATTATTACATGTAATTTTTTTTTATACTTACAACATTTTTTATTGAGAATATATGGTAATAGTTACAATACGGTTAAACATATCGTTTTGTCTCCTTGAAATTTTGAAACCATGTCAGTTTGTAACTTGTTTTGTCATGTAATCGTTTTCTTGGTTAAAGTAGAACTATAAGTATAAGGGATAATTAAAAGACCTGTCAAGTAACTTAAGCAGTTTAGAAGTTCACTCATTCCCATTGAAAAATTTTGGCAGATTACATCTTTTGAACTATTATTTTCATCTCAATCAAAACACATATTTACAGTTGCATTTTTGAAGAATAATTTATTGATCTGTGAACTCATACTCCTTTAGTTACTATAATGGATACAGTATAGATCATTTAGGTCCTATTTATTTATCTAGAAGAAAATATTTTATATCTGTGAATTAAATTTTTTTATTATTTTTATTTAGTCTCTTTGGGTAAGATTATAGACCTTATTTAGAGCCTCTATATTATAGATAAATTACAACTATCAAGCAACCTTACATTCTCAAAAATTAGCTGCATGTCATATATATCTGGCAAAAGTTTAGGCAACCTATGACTTATATTACTTATAAGCTACATTTTTAAGGACTGTAAAAAGAATTCAATTTAATATAAGTAATGAAAGTATCTAAACTCTATGCTACTTAAGTATCTAATATAAAAAAAGCAAGTTTATTCATATTATTTTCATTCAATTTTATCTCAGATTTGGTCCAGGTGCAGTTATTTATTGGTTTGGATTTGTTGAAGAGTTGGCAGATACAGGTGAAAGGGGAATCATGCTACTAGACAAATTTCCTGCTGCAGCGCAGATAACACGTTTAACAGACATTTACAAAACCGAAAATGAAGAACTGAAAATCAAAATGCTTGCTTTAAAATCAAATGATGCAAATGAGAAAAGCATATATGTTGATGAAAAGGATAAATTTTACAATTACGTGGATCCTATGTTTGACTCTGATGATGACTCTGAACAGTCACTGTTAACAACATTAAAAAAAATTAAAGTTAGCAGTGACATCTGTAATGAAAATTAGCTTAAATTTAGTCTTTGAGTTAAAAAACTTTCTCGCATTTATCTGTTTTTCCTCATCATCCATAATATTTGTATTAAAATTTTTTAGAAGATACTATGTGTACAGCTTTTTCAATAAAAAAATAAATGTTATAAACACCAATTTTGAAAAGACTTTTTTTTATTTGAATTTCAAATGTCATATACTCAGAAATCATTTAAAAAAAAAAAAAATTAGCCTCAGGCACATTAAGAACTTTGAACTGCAACAAATCTGAAAGGACTCCGAAGTAGCTAAATTCAAAATATTGTATTCTTATTTTGTATATTATTGTTAGTTTTTTTTTATGTCATTACAGTAAATACAACTCATAATGATGATTAAATTTGAGTCATAAGTTGTAAAGGGAGAGTTTATGGCTATCGTAAACAGAAGATGTTAATGTCTGTTAATTTAAGATACATAATATTTTAAAATTATGTGCTAACTATAATTAGGAAAAGAACAAGAAAGCATCATGATTGTAAGGATTTTCAATCTAATTTGTAAAAATTTATTTAACATCATCTTAAACTCATACTCACAATACCAATTGTTTTTAATTTGCATAAAAATATATAACAAATTATTGTGTTATGTTTTCATTCATAAAATAATAATTTTAAAAAATTAAAAATAAAAAGAGCAATCAAAGAAACTAAAGGCCCATAAATAATTGTTCATATTTGTTTGAAACAAAAGCAAGAAAGCCACATTCACACACATACCAAAAACTCTTATCAGTCATTGAGGATATACAAATTTGGTCAATTTTTTAAAAACTAAAACATATTTAAATAGTTGAATATTGTAACATAAAAATGATTTATGTTACTATTTTCTTTTAAGCAATAGTGTTACAGATTTTTATTATTTTTTAAAAAATGGTTGAGCTAGACATTTGAATTTCTTTTTACCATTAAACAAAAATTATTTACATTATTTAAGTATATTGTAACAGATAAGTTGGAATTTTATGATTATGTGTTGCAAACATACTCTAATTAATGGTAATAATTGGCAATACTGATTGTATAATACTGTAAATTGGGTTTTTCTTATGGGCGGTTATACAATTAATAACCTTAAGTATTGTGGAGACTCAGGACTAGCTATCTGCTTTGCTTTGAGCAGCTCAGGTAACCGCATTGGGATCACAGGTTCAGTTGAGAAGAATCTGTCAAATAATGAGGATTAATTTTAAAGTTGTCAGTTCTGCATTTAAAATGAGGAGATGGTAAAAATCAACTGCCAAATGCAAAGTCTGGTTAAGGTATTATTAATAAATTTTATAATGTTAAAACCAGCCTTAAAATAATTAAAAACATTTATTTGGTGACAAAAATGACATTCAAAAGTAGTTAATAACTAATATAAATCTTAAATAGCATTGTGTTGATGGAATTTCTTGGTGACAAAAATTGACATTCAAAAGTAGAGAATAGTAATTTAATATAAATCTTTAAATACTTTTTACGATAAATACTTGAATCGACCATCTCATTTGTCAATTGAAAATAGAATTTTAAATTTCTTCAATGATCATTATGATAAACTGATTTCAGTACTTGTTTTTAACCGACCACCAAAAAGAAAGATTTTTTTATTATTTTGGTTTTAACTATAGGCAGCCCTGCTATACTTAGGCTATTAAACTGAATAAATGTTAATATAATTTTATATCTATAACTATAATATGACGAGAAGTTCCGTTGTTGCGTTTATTTGGTTCCTTGACAGGTTTCCATGACCGCTCGAGCTTTTGGGTGTCGGTGTTAGCTTTGTAGGTCAGATAAAAAGCAAGTACCCTGATTTCTTTTATAAAATGAGTTATGCTTATATTATATAGGTCGGCTCCTTGATTTTGGCTTAAAATTTTTTTAAATTTAAAACTTGACTCTAGTATATACAGTCAACACTTGTTCTACAGCCAGCTACAGTAGCAAGCTAAGTTCTGATTTTTTAATTCTATTTAGTTTTTTACTTTTAGTTGATGTTTTTCACATATGCTGAAAACATTTTTTAGTGTCTTGTACTTTGGTAGTGCTGGTTTTACCTATTTGCTAAACAAGCTATAGCTTAGAGCCCCTGCCTTTTTTTCTTCATATTTGGCACTTATATTATGATAGATAATATCTGTACTTCAAAAGGGCCCCAATATCTCAAGAAGCTTAGAGCCCCAAGTCTAAAACTAAATCCGGCCCTTGACGTAGGTACATTACATTATCATAATATTTCACTATATTATTAATTATTATTATGAAATCTTAAGCTTAATCATTCAATGTCAATATGAAAAGAAAATTTCAAAATATTATTGAATTCAAAATAGGATGAGGATTAAATTGACTCAAATTTTTTTAACGTGTCAAACATATACAACCTTACTTAGCACTACAGACTACAGTGTCTACAGCATAGACTCTCAGAATAAATAAATGAATTTTGCAATTTATTACTAACTGTGAATTCTGCAGAAATGCCTCCTTTCAGTGTGACGAGGTTTCGGTTTCTCAAAAGTACATCTGGGCTCATTTTTGCTTGTGTCAATGCAGAAACCAAAGATATCACTCTTCATTTCCTCTTGATATCTTGGTATGTGTGCTCTTTGTTTGCGACACCAATCCTCTTCTTTCATTCTTTCAACAGCACACCACGTCTCACGCATTTCGCCGATCTGAGTCTGTCTTGGGTTTTTGCAGCAACATGGACAACAGCAACAGTTATCTGCCATTATGTAAAAAGGTTCTAAAATATATTTTAAAATCAATAGATTCTTTAACACTTTACGCTAACTGTATGAAAAATGTCTAGCCCTAGTGACTAGTGAGCCTAGTCCCATGCACTAGAACGCTAGGTCGTTTCCTAGGCAACGTAAGTTAAAGTAAGTTCTTTTCAACATACATATTAAAGAACGTAAAAAAAGTAATATTTAATGATTTGTGGTCACCAAGAATCTAAATAAATTTGAAAAAGTCATTGTAATTTTGAATATAATTTTCCTTTATTCCTTTACTCCTTTTTATGTTGCGCGGATTGATTTCATTGTTTACATGAACAGCTGTTTAAAAGCACATGATTGTGAAAACCTTAAGTTATCATAAACTAACTGTTAATAAAATATTAAAATGCTCATTCAACAACATACAAGTTATACCATTCTCACAAATTATTTATTTCATTAGCCCATTAAAAAATCACATTTGGGCGTAAAAAATACGACCAATATTAATCATTTTAATAATTTATTTTTAAAACAAATCATTTTCCCCAACACTGACAATTTATCGATATTTAAGCCTACTGATTTGGCGCTTAAAAGATGGCTACTAAATTGAAAAATAATATTGTGTCTGCTTTTAAGATGCATGGATTAACACTAAGAAGGTAAATTTTGTCTTGAAATATCTCAATTCGTTTATATATTTTCTACAGTTCTATTTGCTTTTATTGCAATGATATAAATAACGTAGCCAATAAACCTGGCGGTGCCCCCCAAAATTTTTAAAAATGCCAATACTTGAATTCTCAATACTCAATCAATGCATTTCAATACAAGACACAAGACAATACTGACACTGACAATACTGTAATACTCAATACAACTACAATACTAAATAATAAATATTATATAATAGTTATAAGTACTACTTACTATTACTACTACTAGTACTTTCGTATTTTTATCATGAGTTTCACCTTCACCTTGTCATAACTGTTTAAATTTAAATTTAAGGTAGGCTACTTGAATGACTTGATCATCAAGTTGATGATACACAAATTTATCATTCTAAATGATAAATGCCATAAAATGTGATAATATTGAGATATTGTTACTTTAAAAGTGACATAACTATAAATACTATTTCAAGTTGGTTAATGTCTTTAAGGTAGGGATGGAGACAGACGTCAGGAGGCATCTCGGTTGTAATCTGAAGTTTATTAATTATTTTTTTTAGTCTACTTCCTGTTTCAAAGTTATAGTTCTAATTTTTTTGAAAATGTACCCCACTATTGTTAAATATTATTAAACAAACTATATGAACTGTTTTAACTGATTATAATGACTGGGAAGGCACGAGCAGCCAAGGAAATTGTCCCAACTGTACAGCTGATGACATCCCGTGAGGTAGCCTCCGAAGTTTGGAATTTGTTAAGCTTAATTCCAAATATTCACTTAAATATTTAGAAAACACAAGACACAATAAACAAACATAATCGAGGTTAGAGGTCACACACAATTTTATTTTGTCGGATATTTCAATTTTAGAGTCACTGTAAAGTGTTATAGTTATATCTTAAATATTTATATAGTGTAAGGCACAATAAGCACAACTACAGAAATATTTAAGTAAAAATGTAGCCTAGGGGTACATTCTAAAAAAATTGAGAACTGCAACATTGAAACAGGAATCAGTACATACCAAACTTCAGATTACAACCGAGATGCCTCCGGACGTCTGTCTCCATCCCTACCTGTCTTTAACTTTAACAAGAATCATCAGGACTTATCTTATTTATCTGCTGCAGAGGCACCTTCTCCATGGGCATCCTTCCGTCTCGTGAGACCATGGTGCATCACCGTTGCATTGGGTTGCATTTCCTCTTGTGGCTAAGCAGTCCTATCCTTGAGTGACAGTCTTAACCACAGCTTTTGCACAAGAGTTCTGTACTTCCTAATGTTTTAGCCTTTCTCCTGGCTCTTCTGTCTTTAGCCTCCTCATCCTTTGCTCCTTGGCTACTCTTTTACAACTGTGCGCCAGGTAGATCGGTCTTCTGCCTTACACTCCCAGTTGCTTGTGCGTATTCTGGCTGCTTTCATTTTCATGTCCCTCTGGCAGACATCTTTCAATGAGTCAAGAAACAAGACATCAACAGCTTGTTATCTGTGTAACAATTTTTTTAATAAACTCCTCTTTGCATCTTGAACCTTACATTTATAGTCAGCTCAGTTCGTGATTTCAATTCACAGCACAAATCAAATGTTTCATACTCTGTCAAGACAGCTTGCATGCTCATAAAATGTGAACATAACAACACGTCTCTTACACTGTCCTCACCTTTCCCTGTGCCCAGTTCTCCATATAGGAGGTCCTTAGGGATGCCACCTGGGCCCATTCTATTTATCTTATCTTAGATATACAGACGCTCCTTCTATGCAGAAGATAATTGCGTCCACAGACCATGAGAGATGATCTGTTGGCAAGTGATGCAGCGGTCACAGGCCATAGCTATAAGGGTTCCATGCATTACCCAGCCGCCTAACTATTGTCTAGTTAGGTACCCATTCAGAGCTGGGTGACTCGGGGACTCCTCAGGCCCCGAGAACAAATCCTCGCCTTCATGTGGATTTGAACTCATGACCATCGGTACGACAGTCGAGCGCGCTACCACTCTACCACCGCGTCCCACATTTACATCTCAGGCGTCTTTCACTAAGGATTGAGAACATGTTTTGGGTATTAGCATGCATAAGGACCACCTTCTATACAGAAGATTATTGCATATTACGCTTATCTAAGGTTTATGTTAAATCTTGCATTTTTATTAGAGTTTTAAAAGTTGATAGTGATAGAGTGTTAAAACCAGCAAAGCAATTTCTGCACAAAATGATAATTCTAAATTAATATAGTACATCTTTTTGAAAGCTTAATTAAAAAATTCATGTACAAATTAAAAAATGCACATTGAAAACATCCTTTCATAATTAATGTTGAAAGAGCACACCTTTATAAATAAAAGTTTATAAAAATGTGTTCACTGAAAGCAACTTACACACTAGATCTTACATTAAAACAGCTTGTTGGGATTGCTCAGTTTGGGGGGAAAAAGGCAACTTAGCTTGCATAATTGAAACTGACAATAGAACTACAAAATGGTTTATTCTCATACTCAAATTTTGGAACTCAAGTTTATCAACAACCATTCAACTTCATCAATCATAAAACTTAAATCAAAACATATAAGATATATAAAAATAGTATATTTAAAAACCACAAAAGGGTCTTCAACACCATTTGACCTGTTTTCACATCTTATTTCTTAAACATTAACATAGTAATTCCTTTACTTCTCACAATATTTTTACCCCCAGCGATCATTTGTCATATAGAATTGTGGCAGCTTTCTTGGTATATTCAAAGATGGTTAAAAAGGATTCAGGGATAAAAGTGATCTTTAAAAATAAAAAAGCTAAAATGCATGCATTTAGTTAATATTACCTTTTTATATGTACACATTCCTTTAGCACACAATAATTAGGTAGACAACATCTATCCCTCAAAATTTCAATGTTTTCATAATATAATATAAACCTATACTATACTTAACATTATTTCTATCCACAGTGAAGCTAGTCGTTACATTGTGGAAGTTTTAGGCCCTGTTGAAGAAAATGATCGAGGCCAATGGCTTGACAGAATCATTGAAATAATTCAAAAGCAATCATGTAAAAATTAATTTGTTAAAAAAATGTGTATAGAATATATTTGATATGTATGAAAGCTTACAAATACAGTTGATTAAATCTATTACTTACATTTGTGATATAAATATTTGTAAGTTAAAAATTTAATAGTTACAAAAAATTTTGAAATAAATAATTTAATAAGTATCTGACTACTGCCTTCATAATAACATTCAATTTTTCATTAATTTAATATTTATTGTACATAAATATTATATTAGCTAATTGAATAATGTTGATTAAGTAACCATAAATACATATACTGTTATAAACAAGGAAATATAACCATTCAATTTCTTTTATGTTAAAAAAGTATCATCAGCTATGATTGATAAAGAAATTTGTGAGTCAGCTGTTCAGGAATGCAATAATGAACAAAATGATGACAGGTGATTTATAATTTTTTAACTTTAAAAAACAACAACATTAAATACTAATCTGATGTAACTTTTGCAAATTGAGTTATACAAATGAACATGTTCAAGATTAAATATGTTTT
Source organism: Radix auricularia (assembly GCA_002072015.1). Taxonomy (NCBI): domain Eukaryota; kingdom Metazoa; phylum Mollusca; class Gastropoda; family Lymnaeidae; genus Radix; species Radix auricularia. The sequence goes on along the minus strand of MUZC01004414.1, from coordinate 1,037,875 downwards.
CAAAATTAAACTTTGTAATAAGATAAAATATTTTAATTCCATTGCTTTAACAAAAGTCTTAAAATATAAAGTCATTCCAGTAAAGAAATCCATTGTCAATAAAGAGATTAATTCTTTGATTCTCATTTCTTCAGTGATTCCATTTTCAATGTCATTGATGCTTTCTCTGTACCTCGATTCACCTATGTGAGGGAAAGAAAAAAGTTTATATTGTAAGTCTTAAACATAAAAAAGTTCTCTTTAATTTAAGTGACAGAAATTAAATGCCTCAGTCATGATTAATTTAAATATTTACTTAGATAAAAAACAAAAGTGCCTCAACTCATTTATTCCCAAAGTTAAAAAAAATTATAAAATTAATCTCATAATTCTTTTTAGAGATTCTAATTTGGACAAGGAAGTTCCAAGTTTGCATGGGCCTCCATCTGATAAGGGTACAATGTTTAGAGATCGCTATACTGTATTACACCAGGTTGGTTGGGCAAAATTATTTTAAACATTTTTTTACTTCAACACAATTGAGTTTAATGGTATATGTTCTGTTAGTTAAACTGTAATAACTACCTGCATTGTTGAGTCATTAAAAAAAAGTCTAATTGTTTTTGTTTTTTTGTTGATGGTTAACTCAGAGGACACTCAGAAACAAACTATTTACTCCTCCTGCCATTGGCTCAACAGATTCTGAGAGCAATACTTTTCAAGTATGTTCCCTCCTTACAGTATTAGTTCTTTGTTTATGAAATAATATTTTTAAATGAGTTATAAATAAAATGAATATCTAAAGTGTATTCCACAAAGATCTTCAATCTTTACCAATATTTTGATAAGCTTTACAAAATTTTTTTCCAAATCATGTTTCTGATTTCTTAATATTGCATAAATCCCACAGCTGAAGCCTGTTGAGTATCTTGTTGGCAGCACATCCAAGTTAGGCAATGTCCTAGTTTTAGGAATGTTAGTTCAACTTAAAGAAGTAAGATTTAACTTTCAGTCTATTTTTATTATTTTATTCGAAAAATAAATGGGCCTGTAAACATTAAGTCTTTATTCTTTATAACAACTTAAAAATTGAGAACCATGTATTTTAAAAGAAGCATCTAATTATTTACCTATCACTCGATACTCTGTGTCTAATTGTAAACCATTAATAGTTTAAAATTGTACCATAATATTTCCAGGGTAAATGGTATCTAGAGGACCCAACAGGCCATGTGCAACTTGATTTCACTCAAGCTGTATCCTTTGGGTATATGTTCAAAAGATACAATTTTCTTCATGTGAAACTTATAAACTTTACTTGTTATCTTTCAAAAGAGACACTTGCTGACAATATACTTTAAAAAAGTTAGTGTTGTAATATTAGGTTTCTGTTTAATGAACTAGTAACAACTATTATAATATAAATCAAGACTCTATTATTTGAAAATATAAAGGTAGCACAAATTTAAAAATCTTATGGAACAGTTCCATGCATACAAGTTGACACTCATTTTTACCTGTACAGATTTTAAACATTTATCAAGCTGCTCCAACATACAGATTCCTGCATGGTTATAATGTTTTTTTTAAAGAAATATTTTTTTCAAATGATAATGAGATGATTGAAATCTTAACTGGCAATGAAATAAAATGGCCAAAAAGACTGTGATATTATATATATGTTCAAATTGATATTTGAACAGTCTGAGACTGAGCTACCTAAATTTAAAAAAAACCCACACATTTAGTTGAATAGAAAACCAAAATACAAAGCAGTTTGTGTGATTCTAATTATAACTTTCCAACAACTCCATTCCACATTATATCTGTTCTTTAAAAAAATGCAATTGTCCATGTGGCTTTTCCAGTGGTCAGAAAATTATGGCTATGCATATTTTTTTTTTAGAGAAATGAAATGTATATCCTCTCAGTAATTAAAAAAAAATTAGGAACTGTTCTATTTAAGCTAAATTAGAAAGTTGAAATATATGTATACCATATCAGTCGCTGCTAAATTCATTGTTAACTAGAGGCAAGTACCCGGCTTCGCACAGGTTTTAAATGAGGTTTTCTGTAGAAGGGTACTTGCATGAAGTAAAAGGGTACATTTATCTTAAAGCAGGTCAAATACAATTGCCTATCTGAAAAGCATAGTGTTTGCAATTCTATACCAGCAATCCCAAGACTCTGGCACACCAGTTAAGACTGCACTATCGTGATAGTGTAATTAACAACTTTCCGAAATCCCATTATTCCAAATAGTAGAATTAAAGATTTTCAATTTTTATATAACTTATATGAGTAAAAAAAAACATTATATTGTGGCACCAGGCTCCCAATAAGTGTTATAATTTTTTTTTCGCCTGTTACCATCGCAGAAGTGTACTCAACAACTTTCGAACATTTCATGCTTCTACCTACTCTGACATAGGAGAATTAGTGGTTTTTAAATTTTACATAGCCCATGTAAGGAAAAAAAATATTTGGGCCGCCGGCCCCACATGAGCAGGTGTTGTAACATTTTTCTTTGTTAATTTTCGTCGTGAGTGCCTGCTCAACAAATTTCCAAACTTTTATGCTTATACCGTCACCGAAAATTAGAGAATACATGATGAGTCTGTTTTTAAATCAGAACAAATACATTTGGGCCCCAGGGGAGTGATTTCTTTTTACTCCTCTTACCATTGCGGATATGTATTGCTCAACTTCCCAAAGTATCATGCTTCTACCTAAACGGGAAATAGGAAAATTAGTAATTTTCGCTCATATAAAAAAGAAAACTACGTTAGGCCCCGGCCCCCTTAGAGAGATAATTTAAATATATTTTCACCTGTTACCATTGGAGATGTGAAATACAGCTCATTTAAGGAAAAAGATTCATTTGGGCTCACCAGCCCCACCCTGAGTGAGAATTTTAAAAAACTTTTTATCAATTTTTGTTGGGATAGAGTGCTCAAAAACTTCCAAAAGTTTCATGTCTTTATGTATACGGTAAATTTGAGAATTAGAGATAATACGGTTTTTAATGTAAGAAAAAAACTACATTTGGGCCCCTAGCTCCCTAGAGTGGGAATTTTAAAATTCATTTTTGCAAATTAGCGTTAGGAGACTGTACTTAACAATATCCCAAAGTTTCATTCTTCTACCTACACGGGAAATAGTTGAATGGGGTTTTTCAGTATTTATATAGCATATATTATTTTAAAAAAAAACACTACATTTGGACCCTCGGCTCCTCATGAGTGGGAAGTTTAAAATTCTTTCTCGCAAAATATCGTCGGGGTAGCGTACTTGCCAAAGTTTCTTAATTCTACCTACACGGGAAATAGGAGAATTAGTGATTTTCAATTTTTATATAGCTCATATAGGGAAAAAACATTTGGGCCCCTGGACCCCAGAAAGTGATAATTGAAATATATTTTCGCCTGCGATAATTTGGGAAAGTACTAAACAATAATCCTAAAATATCATGCTTCTTCGTACTCGGGAAATAGGAGAATTAGTTATTTTCAATTTTATATACCTCAAATAACGGGGGAAAATGTTTTTCAGCCCCTGGCCCCTAGGAGTGGGAATTTAGGGAACGATTGCCATTATTGTCGGGAGAGTATGCTCAAGAATTTCCAAAAGTTTCATGGTTTTACCTACACTGTAAATTTGAGAATTAGTGATGAGTGAGTTTTTAATATAAGAAAAAACTACATTTGGGCCCCCGGCCCCCAATGAGTGGGAAGTTTGAAATTCTTTTTTACAAATTAGCGTTAGGAGAGTGTACTTAACAACTTCACCAATGTTTCATTCTTCTACCTACACGGGAAGTAGTAGAATGGGTGATTTTCAGTAATTATATAGCGTATATACGTAAACAAAACAACTACATTTGGGCCCCCGGCTCCCCATGAGTGGGAATTTTAAAATTGTTTCTCGCAAAATATCGTCGGGGTAGCGTACTTAACAACTTGCCAAAGTTTCATGCTTCTACCTATCCGTAAAATAGGATAATTAGTGATTTTTAGTTTTTATATATAGTTCATATAAGGGAAAAAACTAAATTTGGGCCCCCTGCCCCCAGAAAGAGGTAATTTAAATATATTTTTGCCTGTTGCCATTGCAGAAGTGTACTCAACAATTTCCTAAAATTTCATGCTTCTGCCTCCTCGAGAAATAGAAAAATTTTTGATTTTCATTTTTAATATAGCTCAAATAAGGCAAAAAAAGTTTTTGGGCCCCCGGCACCCATGAGTGTGAATTTATGGAACGAAACCTAAACCTATTTAAGAACCTTCCCCATATAAGTGTGTGTAGGGTTACCAAATTTCACTTTACTGGGTTGTCTGGATCTTGAGTTATTAGGGAACAGATGGACAGACAACAAATGCGTCTTATATATATATACTAGAGGCAAGTACCCGGCTTCGCAGGGTTTTTTAATGAGGTTTTCTGTAGAAGCATACTAAACTTTTTATTTACATGAAGTAAAAATTAAAAGGGTACATTTATCTTAAAGCAGGTCAAATACAATTGCCTATCCGAAAAGCATAGTGTCTGCAATTCTATACCAGCAATCCGAAGACTCTGGCACACCAGTTAAGACTGCACCATCGTGGTAGTGTAATTAACTTTCCGAAATCCCATTATTCCAAATAGTAGAATTAAAGATTTTCAATTTTTATATAGCTTATATGAGTAAAAAAAACAACATTATTTTGTGGCACCAGGCTCCCAATAAGTGTTATAAATATTTTTTCCCCTTTTACTATTGTAGGAGTGTACTCAACAACTTTCGAAAATTTCATTAGCGTTTTTAAATTTTACATAGCCAATGTAAGGAAAAAACGTATTTGGGCCGCCGGCCCCACATGAGCATGAGTTTAAATATTTTCTTTGTTTATTTTCGTCGTGAGTGCCTCCTCAAAAAATTTCCAAACTTTTATGCTTTTACCGTCACCGAAAATTAGAGAATACGTGATGAGTCTGTTTTTTTTTATATCAGAACAAATACATTTGGGCCCCGGCCCTCAGGGGGATGATTTCTTTTTACTCCTCTTACCATTGCGGATATGTATTGCTCAACTTTCCAACGTATCATGCTTCTACCTAAACGGGAAATAGGAGAATTAGTAATTTTCGCTCATATAAAGAAGAAAACTACATTGGGCCCCGGCCCCCTTAGAAAGATAATTTAAATATGTTTTCACCTGTTACCATTGGAGATGTGAAATACAGTTCATTTAAAGAAAAAATACATTTGGGCACACCAGCCCCAGTCTGAGTGAGAATTTTTAAAGACTTTTTATCAATTTTTGTTGGGAGAGAGTGTTTAAAAACTTCCAAAAGTTTCATGTCTTTACGTATACTGTAAATTTGAGAATAAGAGATAATACGGCTTTTAATGTAAGAAAAAACTACATTTGGGCCCCTAGCCCCCAAGACTGGGAATTTTAAAATTCATTTTTGCGAATTAGCGTTAGGAGAGTGTACTTAACAATTTCCTAAAGTTTCATTCTTTTACCTACATGGGAAATAGTCGAATGGGGGATTTTCAGTATTTATATAGCGTATATTAGAAAAAAAAATACATTTGGGCCCCCAGCTCCCCATGAGTTGGAAGTTTAAAATTCTTTCTCGCAAAATATCGTCGGGGTAGCGTACAACAACTTGCCAAAGTTTCTTACTTCTACCTACACGGGAAATAGGAGAATTAGTGATTTTCAATTTTTATATAGCTCATATAGGGAAAAAAACATTTGGGCCCCTGGACCCCAGAAAGTGATAATTGAAATATATTTTCGCCTGCGATAATTTGGGAAAGTACTAAACAATAATCCTAAAATATCATGCTTCTTCGTACTTGGGAAATAGGAGAATTAGTTATTTTCAATTTTATATACCTCAAATAACGGGGGGAAAATGTTTTTCAGCCCCCGGCCCCTAGGAGTGGGAATTTAGGGAACGATTGCCATTATTGTCGGGAGAGTATGCTCAAGAATTTCCAAAAGTTTCATGGTTTTACCTACACTGTAAATTTGAGAATTAGTGATGAGTGAGTTTTTAATATAAGAAAAAACTACATTTGGGCCCCCGGCCCCCAATGAGTGGGAAGTTTGAAATTCTTTTTTGCAAATTAGCGTTAGGAGAGTGTACTTAACAACTTCACCAATGTTTCATTCTTCTACCTACAAGGGAAGTAGTAGAATGGGTGATTTTCAGTAATTATATAGCGTATATATGTAAACAAAACAACTACATTTGGGCCCCCGGTTCCCCATGAGTGGGAATTTTAAAATTGTTTCTCGCAAAATATCGTCGGGGTAGCGTACTTAACAACTTGCCAAAGTTTCATGCTTCTACCTATCCGTAAAATAGGATAATTAGTGATTTTTAGTTTTTATATATAGTTCATATAAGGGAAAAAACTAAATTTGGGCCCCCTGCCCCCAGAAAGAGGTAATTTAAATATATTTTTGCCTGTTACCATAGCAGAAGTGTACTCAACAATCGAGTGCCTCCTCGAAAAATAGAAAAATTTTCATTTTTTATATAGCCCAAAAAAGGAAAAAAAAGTTGTTGGGCCCCCAGCGCCCATGAGTATGAATTCATGGAACGAAACCTATTTAAGAACCTTCCCCATATAATTATGTGTACGTTTACCAAATTTCACTGTAGTGGGTTGTCTGGATCTTGAGTTATTAGGGAACAGACAGACAGACACACAACATATGCGTCTTATATATATATAGATATAGATATATATATATATATATATAGATTAATATTTAATATAAACACAAATTTTGAAGCAAATCGAACTTTAAAAAGCAAGCTATTGTAAAGAAGCTATCTATCCAAATGTGTACATTTTAAAATCCTTGTGCAGCAATCAGGAGTTAATTCTTAGGTCAATCAAGAAGGCGAAGTTGGCTTTGATAATTAAATAAGATAACATTATAAAAAACTTAATTTTGTCCTGTTTTATCCTTGTATGGCATTTTTATCTTCTTGTGAAGTTCTGAGGGGACTTTAGTGTGACCTTTGGATCTCAAAGGGTTATCGTGTAAATTCTTTGTAGCTTCCTATTTGGCACAAAATCATATACTTCCTTACATGGAAATAAACTTTGGAGAGCAAGAACCTTATTGTTATATTAACTTAACACTGTTAAGAAATTTCAGTCTGGACTATTCACTGAAAACTCTTTTGTATTGGCTGAGGGCTGGTATGAAGATGGAACTTTTTACGTTGAAGCTTTTGGGTTACCTCCTCCTGAAACAGCAGAAACCACAAGGTAAGGGAGCAGTTTTCATTGTTCATTTTATCTGTTAACGGTGTAAGGTTGAATCAAACTAACATTGCAAAATACCAAAAAAAAATCAATATAGGTCCTACTTTGGAAACATCAACTTCTTTGGTGGACCTTCTCCCATTCAAGTTAAGGCCTCCAACAGGTTAACACAGATTGAGGCAGAAAATACCGATGCTATGTTTGTGTTGATTTCAGATGTCTGGCTGGACAATAGCAGGGTGAGTTTTAAAAAAATCCTTTTTACAATTTTTCCAATAAATGTGCTAGCAGCTAGATGACTATATAATATGACATAAGCACATATGACATAAAAACTGCAGCTTTTGTTTAAGTTTTAGTTATTAATTTTTATCATACAATTTATTCATTTTTTGAAATGAAATTTAATGTTAACTATAGAATGCAATCATTTAAATGGTGCGGCCCTCTGCTACCACAAAGTGGCCTCTGAGCCAAAACAGTTGCTCGAGAAAGCAAATAATTGAAAGTTTTAAATAAACTCTAGGATTATAACAACTTTTTATCGTGTCCACAGGTAATGGAGAAATTAAATGTTTTATTCAAGGGATACTCAGAGTTCCCTCCAACTGCATTTATCTTCTGTGGAAACTTTTTGTCTTCTGCCAAAGTTTTAAGTCATTCTAAAACTTTAACAGGTATTAGATTAAATAAAGGTCTCTTGGTTTTATGTTTACTAAACAGAAAATGTTAATAAGTTATTTAAATACCAATAATTTCATTTATAAGAATAAATGTGCCAATTTGTATGATTAACATTTGATTTTTTAACAAATTAATAAACTCATTACACTGATTTTGGGATTAACTAAAAAATAATTTTCTTCTGTGTTTATGTGTATGATGTATTCTAGATTCTTAAAGAAGTTTTTAATTCTGCTTTAGTTATCTAGATGATCATGTATTCCATTTTTTTCTCCCATAGATTGTTTTCGTGATTTGGGCATTATGTTATCAAATTACCCGCAGATTGTTGCATCAAGCCAATTGATTTTTGTCCCAGGACCTAATGATCCAGGTCATTCTACAATATTACCAAGGTTATTTTACTTGCACTATTTAGATTTTAAAAATTATAATAAGGCAATTGAAAGATATTTTTTGGTTCTAAATTAATTTTTTTTAAACTTGATATAGTCACCAGAAATTATTTATGTTTTGAGTATTAATTGAATTATTACTTATAAAGGTGGCTAAGTATTATATAGGAATAATTTTGTATTTCTTTTTCGTAGGCCAAATATTCCTAATTCAATTACTGAAGCCTTTCGAAAAAAGGTTCCGAATGCTCTGTTTACTTCCAACCCATGTCGCATCCAATACTGCACCCAGGAGATTGTTATATTTCGTGAGGATATTGTCACAAAGCTTTGCAGGAATTGTGTCAAGTTTCCAACTGATGGGAATGTCCCTCTGCATGTAATAAAATTAATTATGAAATTAGTAATTAGTTGCCTAACAAATAAGAAATTCAGTTTCAAATACAATTATAGTTAGAGCCATTTTTTTTGCTCTTTTAAAAATACCATAACAAAATCATTTTTAAAAGTTTAATTGGATTGATTTTTTTCAGTTTGCAAAATCCATAATAAGTCAAGCACATCTATGTCCCTTGCCACTTCATGTTTGTCCTGTATATTGGGCTTATGACAGCAGTCTTCGGCTCTATCCGCTGCCAGATGTCATTGTGACAGCTGACAGATTCGATCCATTTACCACCAACACTGTCTCTTCTACTGTTATTAACCCGGTAAGTAGTCACTGTTTATTTTTTTACATTATTTTCTTTGCAACCAGGTTGATTATGGAAATGATTGTGAAAGGTCACTTATAAATGTAATGTAACTCACATTATGTTTTTAGTCTTGCTAAATGAAGGTAAGTTTAAATAATCAGATCATAAATTCTCATATATAATAATGGAACAAGTTCCTCAAATAGTCAATTTAGTAGGGCTGGTACTTATTAAAATTTTTCTTGTTCGATTAATTGGAAAATATTTAATCACTTAATGTCAATTAATTATAACGCATATACAGATCCAACTATTTATATCTGATCTGCAACAATGCATGACTTATCTAAAGAGTTCACACAAAAATGTTGTAAATGCAAACTGTATCACCAACATAATTGATTTTTCTATAATTAAAAAAGATAATTTGAGAGTTAGTTTAATTATGAAACTTATACTGATTGTCAGTCACTTTATTGTAAGCAAATAGCATCACTTTAGCCAGTCACACAGACAAACCAGAGCTTTTATATTTTCTGGAAACAGACATGATCGCATTTTATTGATGATTCATCTTGAAGAACTGTACAGTCTTTCGCATGTAACAGATGGTGCCGGTGCACAAAGAATTGTTTGCACAAAACTGATTAAGGCAGGAAAACAATGGTTATTAAGTTTTCACCACATGAGAGAGTCCTCTGATTCTGGAATGGAATTTTCTTCTTGTTACCGCGTCAGCTCGGCCTGTGCACCATGTACTGCATATCATTAGTTAGCTGACAAATGCAATTCAGAGTCGCTCAGCAACAGAGTAAATTTTAGTTTCTTCGGGACATGTGCTTTTGTCTCATGATTAAATTTTTCTTCTGGGTCTGTTGGACATCCTTCTGGGTGTCTTTTATCATAGAAGTCCCAGAATGCATTGGACAATACTGTCCACACTGCTTCACGTTTCTCTCGTCTTAGACGGGTGAGTTTCTTGTCAAGTGGATCTTAAGCCACAGCCATTCGCAATGTTGTAAAATCATCAATGCTTTTAATCCTGTTTGTGAAGTCGTTCGGTGTTGCATTTTTTAAGTTTGCAATATAACCTGGATTGTCAGTCTACAAAAACAGGCTTATAGGGGAAGAACGGCAGAACATGCACATATTGTTCACTTCTAACATATTCCGTAGTATCTGCAAGTCATTCAAAGACTGAACATATATTTGGCGATTTTGTCACAATCTGATTCTGTCAGTTTATGTCCACTGTAGTTTTTTTGCATGATCGATGTGATACTGCATTATGGCATCTTTGACATTCTGGCCAACATTATGTAGGTACTGTTCAAACTAGTTAACACATTCTGCTGCAATTTGTGGATTAATATATCATACAGAATGGGACTGCATAAAGCTTTTAAATATTATACAAAAAACACAAACTAATTGTGCAAGAAGACAATAAATTTGAGCTTTATTTATAAACTAATAAATAAAGCTCAAATTTAATGTCTTCGTGCACAATTATTTTGTGTATTTTGTATGCAATTTGTGGAAAGTGACATGATATTTCAGCAACATGACACTTTTGGCTGAGCTGTGCTTGAAATGTCTCAAGTGTCAACATTTTCCACAAGAGGTGATGAGTCAGCTGCCTTCAAACCTTCTTATATGCTAAGTTGAAGACAGTGTCTGATAGCAGCAACCAGGTTTCGTGCACTGTTTGTTATGATACAGCATAATTTATCACTCTTCATACAAATTGGCAATGTTTTCAGCAGTGTGTTGTTCCTCAACAAGTAAGCGACTGATGTTAGTTTCCAGTTGGAAACAATCCATTGTCCTGTTATACAACAGTATAATTCATTGTTGTTTGAGGTCCAAAAGTCAGTAGTGAGAGCAATACTGTGATTTTTTTCTATAGTTTTCCTTTGCCCTGTTATTTTCTCATCATACATCTGACCCATGACATTATTGATTTTACAGCAACTGGGCAAATTGTAATTCTTGTTTTGAAGAGCTATATGTAGTAGTACTGTCTGTAGTCCATCATCTTCCTCAGTTACGGTCAGATGTCCTGGACTGACAATCCACTGTGCAATAGCAACTTTCAAATCTACTGAAACTTTGCTGCTTACAGCCTTTTTGACTGACTGAAAAAAAGAAGTTTTTGATTGTACTTGAGAACTCTTCTGCCGGTCACTGTTGACGACATGTTATGTGAGGGGATGTTTGTGCTGAAGGTATATTTGAACCCAGAAAAGCTAATTGTTTATGGCAGTGAACGCAGTAAATTCTGTCACCTGCATCTACTTTGCCATCCTCAGTTAGCTTAAAAATAAAACTTTTGTTTAACTTTCCACTGAAATGCTTAACTTTAACTGTTCTGTCATTAGTCGCCATAATTGATTCCATCTTCACGTCTATCAAATAATAATAACATGCGGGAATAGGACGTAACCAACAAAAAATATAAATTGTTAATAAATAGAAAAAAATACTAGAATTAATTAATCGTTGATTTTCCGCAGCCCTAAAATTTAGTGAGTCAAAAGTGGCCTCACTATTACTATTATCTTTAAAATTATTTTAAAAAACCAACTTACTCCTTTGCATGCGTAGGAATATTTATCTGAAAAATGCTTCTTGTTTTTCTCAGGTTTCCTCTTGACTTGTTTAACAAAAATTCCTTTGTTCTCACTTGATTGCAATCTTAACCCTATATTAAATTTGTTTCCTAATTGGAACTAACCATCTATTTAAAATTATTTTGTTGTCATGTGTTGTTAATCAAGCTTCAATTGAATAATTCTTTTGCATTATTTGCATTAGTTTAAAGTATTGAAAATGATTGTATCCTTTAAACTGAAGTATTTGAAATTATCACTTTACAACTGACCATATTGTCAAAGAGCAAGAGCTTAAGTGAGTTCACTTGATCCAAGTTCATGTAAACAAGGGTCAGAGTTCATTGAAATATGCTGAGGCTAACCCCAGCGGCTAGTGCAATCTTTGTTTGTCTTGGCAGCAACTCAAAGCACACCATGTCACTATTGTAACTGCTGTGATTTTGAAAACAAGATTAGTGTTGTTGAAGGAGTTAGGATTCTTGTTAGCATATTCTCAGAAATATTTTTCTCTGGGTTTTATTATGTTAATGTTAATAAATGCAACCTCTTTTGTTATCATTCTACATTTGTATTTTTCCACATTTGCACTCTTTAGTTTCTTTGCTTTCATTTCTTTAAATTATTTAATATTGGACTTGCCATTATACCCCACCACGGACGAGGATTTATTTTGGAACATTAGTTTTTCTGACTTTTTATCAGATATAAAATTTTAAGGGTCTTAAAATGAAATTTTAAAAAAACCCATTTGAATTACATTTTCCAGTGGGATTCTGTTTCCAGATGTAATCCTGTTTCCTTTATGGATACTTTTTTGCCGATGGGCTTTTAGTTATCGAAAGTAAACCAATTTAAAGATGGTATAAGTCCTCACTTAATCCTATGTTCTGTAATGATTGCATTTAATAAGGAAATCCTGTTTTTGGTGGTAGATTTCTGTTTTCTGAAAAATCCAGTAGGATTATGAAGAGTATGTTCAGCATCTTTTCTCCAAGGTCCTTTAATATATGCTGTGTTTTTAGTTATCTTACATAATTCTTAATAATTTCTTTTAAAATTAAAAGTAACTTAAAATTATCTTTTAGAGCGCATTAATAGAGATAAAGGCTTATTAAAATTTATTAACTACTTTAAGCTTTTTATTTTATCTAAACTAATTTATTATAAACATGCAAATATTAACACCCCCCCCCCACCTTTTCCCCTTCACTACTCTAGTACTTTGCTGCATCAGCTGTTAGTTATACTCTTAACATTGCAAATATTTTAAAATTCCAAACACTTTTTCTAATAATTGACAAACACAGCAAGAGCTCTTTGTGGGGTAAGACGGAAGATAGGATTTTCTCAACAGCTACCAGGGGATATTGTGTCAAATGGTGGGTGAAGTTAACATCAGGCTCTTAACTGCACACTCTTCTGTAAATAAAGCATTGATCATCAATGATCTCATCACCCAGAAGTCCTTTGATAATATGTTCATCACTAAGACGTGGCTTCAAGAAGGTGGAAATGAGCCAGCAAATAAGGATATCACCCAAGCTGAGCCTGAGGTCATCAGGTCAGTCTGTTGGGGGGTTGGCTGTGATCATTCTCCATTACTGTAAAACTGAGTAATGTGATGACGTTCACATCTTTTGAAAGAATTGACTGTGATTTCTCATGGAAAATAGTTCAAAATACACAATACAATCTGTTACTTTGTAAAGACAACCACCTTCTCCTGCTCAACTTGCTTCATGAGGATGTAGGAAATTTTTATCCTCCATTAGTAACACAAATCTCATTTTAGGTGACAATCTTTCACTGGAATAATTCAGATACCTGGCACTTTCATCCTCGTATGCTAAGTTTTGGCTTAGCTGATCTATTTCAACACCTTCGGAACCAACGCAGATGAACGGTGAAAAGACAGCGACAATTTCGATGGCCATAGCATCAATAAAAGTGGTCACTTCCAAGGTCCAACACTGCTAGAGATCTCGGCTTCTACACCAGCAGTCTCTAAATTAGTTTGGTGGCTGGGGCTTCTTTCTGACATCTATGTCAGTTGCATTCTGAGCTGAATGAGAAAATAGCAAATGCTGTAGCAGTCTCTTTAATACAATTGAGGATGGATGACTGCAATAGTTGTATGGGGGAATTGCCTCAAATCCATGTGCAGAAACTCCAGAAGGTACAAAACACTAATGTGCTTTGTATTGAGTATTACGAAATCTGACTATATCACACCTGCTTATTCTTGAGGATCTAAGGTTTCATGTGGTTGGAAGAATAAACCATTGAATCCTGTCACTATTTTACAAGATGTGTGGAAGGATCTGCATCGGATTATTTAAAAGAGCTGAAAACATGTTTCTTGAACATCTGAGAACAATGAGCATGCCAGGCTAACAAGGATGAAAGGCACCATAAAATAAATGATCAACATCTTAATCACTTATGAAATGGGGGTTATTTTAGGCTGTTGCCAGTAAGTGGGTCTCTTGATTTAGGAGAAGATATCAATTCTTGAGCATAAATACTCTTCTACATTACTGATTGGGAAGATTTGTTTTAAAAAAAGGTTGTTGTTTATCAGTTCCTAAAGATATACGTACAGCATTAACTAACAGAGTTATATAGAACATTGCTGTGAAATTCGCAATACTGTGAAGTTACTTTGTAAATCATAGTGGGTTGTTTGATCATTCAGTAATTGAGACTTTTCATTAAACCACAGATTTGTTCAGGTTCTTTGTGTTGTGTTGCCAAAATGCACTGCTTTTTTATGTCATTCTGAATTTAATTTATGAAAAAGTAAGCAATGGTTTATGAAACTCCATTATGGGATTAACATTGCCACATTCTAGTGATCAATTTGTATAGTTAATGAACTAAATCTACCCACTCATTTATTTTCTCAAACTTTCAAAATCAGCATAATGGAAACTGAAAAATTGAATAAGAAGAGGTTGGCCAGTTCTCAGCAATAAACAAAAATATTTGATCAAGCTCTCCCATTCCCAAACCCTTTGTTTGAAATTCCTCTGTTCCTCTCAGATGGGTCTGTTTACTTGAACTTTCAGGGGAGATCATTAAGTGCTTCAGTGATGAAAGAAGACTGCTTCTCAGTCTGTTTCCTTACATTATTTTTTCTTTTTCTTATGGTACACCTTTGACAAATAAGCAACTTATTGCAAACACCATGAATTATTACAATTTGATGACAGTGAAGTATTTTTTGCAATAATTGGAATTTACGAAATGATGTGTCATTGCTTGCTCTTTTAAAGATAAGGAATATATTATCTAAATTCCAATTTATTATTTGAATAATGCCCCACAATGTAGTTCTTGAAATAGTTTTAGTTAAAAAAAATATTTGAATCCTTATGAATCTTTTAATGATTAATGGAATAAAATTTTTTTTTAAATTAAAAAAAAAAAAACGGAGATCATAATATGTATACTTATTAAGGACTTCATTGAATGTGTATTTGCACTATCACTATATTCAGGTTAAGCAGGCTCATAGCCTTTGGCATAGTTTCAGTTAAGTAAAAGTTTTGCATAAAGTCCATGATCCTAAGTTTGGATCACAGATGCATGATATGAAGAATGAACACTGAAAAAAATGAAGCAAATATATGCCTTTGAAAACATAACATTTAATGTATAATTAAATAATTAATATATGGGTAAGTAAATTTCCTATTAAATTTGTAAAGCTTTGTTACTAGGCTAGTACTTCCATAATCCTGTGAGGGCATGAAGCACTAAAACTGTGGCCAATTTTATTGACACAGCCCAGGTATTCTTCAGTGGCTCTGTTTCATTCATGTCTGCCAGTTATTTAATCAAGACAAATATTTGAAAAGTCCCAACAAACAGTGACCTGGACAGTTCTAGGGTCTCATTGAAGCAGAGAGAATAAAACTGCTGGGGACTGGATAGAAAATCAGTTCCCTGCTAATTTTCTCTCAATGTCCTAGAGTGTAACTTTTCTATTCAGTGTGGTTTAGCTCAAGTTGTTTTGAAACATTGGAAATTTCTGTAATAGTAATAGACTTTTTAAAACTTCATGTTGTTTTGAAAATTTAATCAACATAAAATTGGCATTGGTTATTGCTGTATTAGTAATTAACTACAAAGCTTTTAAGTATCATTTAAAATGCTTCTTCACAATGGAGGGTTTCATCCCCATCAACCATATCTTAATTATATGGATCAGACTTACTATCCGTATCATCAGAGCCTTCCACAGGCCGTAGTGCCAGGTGAAGAATTCTACCGGATGGTCAGAACACCTTCTATACCATCAATACCTAACCACAATGCTACAGTGTATTCAGGCTTTGAGACTTATCAAACACATTCCTATGGTTGTCCATGCCCATCAACTCCACCTCAGCAGTCTTTTTTACATCAGATTTTGACCGGCCAAGGATACAGAAATAATGCAACAGGACTTAGTAATAATCAAATTAATAACCATAACAACAGGCATGTGTTAGATTCATCACACCACTACTACTCATCATTTGCACAGTCAAGTTGCTGTTTTGGGAATTCAGTAAAACCATCAGGATTTTCATCAATACAACAAGAGAGCTAACTCTTTTAATAGAAATATTTTATGTATTGCAATGCAACCTGTAAGTAAAAAAAAAAAGGTCTTATAATCAAATGTGAATTAAATTTAAGATTTTCAATAATGTCAAAGTGTGAAAATAATTTAAATGCATGCAATCTACGTGTAATTTAAAATAGTGAGGAAATCAATGTCAACATCAAGAGAAATGCCACCATAACCTGTTAAAATGCTGTCCTTGGAGTCAGTAAAAACATTACATATAGGTAAATGACTTTTAAAAACTCTCCAGAGTCAGATACACTTTCACATGTAAAGTGATATGACATCACAATATTCTTTGTATAAATGTGCTGTGTTAAACAAACATAAAATCTCACTTACAATAAAAAAAAGAATGCAATAAAAAAAATGTTCACAAATGTTTTTCAATAAGTGCTTTATGATAAAATTAAACATTGTTAATAACAATATATATAAAAAATTTTCTTCGATTAATAGATTAATTTTGATTAATTATATTTTTACAACGCATATACAGATCCAGTTAAGTCACGATTAATTACTTCCCGAAATTGGTTAAGTTATGGTGATTCCATGGCTCCCAAATATTGTGACATAACACAGCAAATTTGTTCTACTACTACTATGCAAGAAATAAGGAAGAAAAACCTTTTTATTTATGTATGCATGTCTAAATAAATAATAATAATGCAAGGGAAATGTGTAACAAAAAATAGATGATTAAAAATAGGAAAAAAGAGTATAAGAAATATTTTCTTAAATTTTAATAAATCAAATCAATTTTAATCACTTGAATTAACAATTAATCGAGCAGCCCTTATATATATATATATACATATATATATATAAGGGTTAAAGATTAATCGTTCACTTTTGAAAAATTAAAATTTTTGATGTCATAAGTAAAACTTATTAAATGTTATTGTTGAAAATTTAAATAACACTGGCTTGTCTTCTTTAATATGTCCTCTTTTAACCAACTAAGCAAAAAGAGAAGTTTGTTGACATTATTTGGTTCAAGTCATGAGTGGGTCTCATTGACAATATAACCAGCCGAGCTGAACAATCATTCACATGGAATTGATGAAACTGGTATGCACAAAATGGTCTTGGCAAGGAATGACATTATGGGATATTGGTGTTCATTAAGTTTCCACCGTTGTAGAGCGTTAATGGATTCAGGAACTTTCATCTCCATTTTGTACTGCAGTAATTCATCAGAAGAGCTATCGTCATTTTCTGTCCCTGAGCCAGGCTCAATTGCTTTGATAAGTAGGCGAAGTTCTGGTACCATGGTAGTTAGACTTTATAAACATTTTTAGTTAAATTTTAACATTCCCGTCAGTCAATAGTTTAAAGCCAAAATGTTTGTGTAAACGTCAGAAATTTGTTATTTTTCTTCCCATCCGTAATTTGGGTGTGGAATAGGTTGCCTGAAGAAATCAGGAAAGCCAATACTTATTAATCATTTAAAACTCTAATAAGCATGCAGGATTAAACACAAACCATAGATAAGCGTAGGACGCAGTAATCTTCTGTATAGAAGGAGCGTCTGTAACAGATAAGATTATCAGCCACGTTTTTTTTAAAACTTCCAGTAATTTGTATGTTATGAGTGATGGGGCCATTAATCGTTAAAAATTTTTAACGATTAATCCAGAAATTAATTGTTAATTTCCGCAGACCTATATATAAATATTATATTATGTACCTGATTGTATTATGAAAGGTTCATTAATATTAAAATATTACAAAAATGAGAATTGTGAAATAACTTTGATATATTGATTATAATAGGTCTAATGTTATCAGTTATGCATGAGCCTAATTTTGTATAAATTTTCTGTTTCTAGTTTAGATTTTAATTAATTATATAATTTTCTTAATGTAAACCAAAGGCTCGGACAGGATAAAATGAATTCTATGTTGAATACAAATTGTGTATATCTCTCCTACACATCCTAATATTAGCAAATGAAATTATTACTTTGAAGACATTGAATTTACATTAGACTTATAAATTATATTTTTACTTTGCAGGGATCTTTTCTTCGTACAGACTTTGGATTTAAAGTATATTACCCAGCATCCAAACAAGTTCAAGACAGTCAAGTCATGGAAGAATCTGATAGAACACTTAACTCTTCTAGCATTATGCAGAACTCAGAATCCACAACTCCTCAAATAAGAGAGAGTAGTTTTTCCATTTCGTAACGGAAGTCAGTTAAAGATTGGTTGTTTTTAAGTAATGTTTGATTCAAGCATTAATTTGGTTAAAATTAAGTTATAAATTTTTCCTTTTCATTTACAAAATTCACTTTGTTTAAATATAGGCAGTTTTTATCAAGAAAAATTAAAGCAAAGCTATTTGTCCTGTTTTTTCCCTTATATTATGCAAGGACAATGTTCTTATTTATCAATGTGGCATAATAAATTAGTGCAAAAGAGGAGTTCAGTGAGTCGGCTGGTTCATTCTATATGTATATTATTAGGTTACCATTGATGGAGATTATGATTAGCTTATAGGTAAATATGAGGCTGGGGGAGGGAGGGGACTCTGCAGAAAAACTGTGCAAGATTGTGATTCACAAAATCAGATTAAATTATCTTGATATTCCACAAATTGTCTATTTAGTTCTATTAAAGCCATATACCATCAAGACTTCAAGAAAAATCCATGATTTCTAATTGCTTAAAAAATATTCAAACTCTAACAAATGCACATTTTTAATTAAAGCCCCTGGATGGATGAAAAATAATTTCAACACTAATTTCATGTAAGAAATCAATGAACTTGTAAATGTTTTGAACTTAGTCTGTCAGTTGTATCCATACAATTGGATTGGAAGCAGAAATACTGTTTTATAATTTTCTACAACCCCATGGACATAAAGTAGCTCCCAGTGCATTTTTCTAAACACTTTTGGACCCAGGAGAAAAAACCCCTTTCATTTTTTAAAATCATAAAAAATATATGTATACAATGACATTTGTATATATTGTGGGGCCTAGTTGACAGCTCTGTGTACATACAAAGGATGTGGTTTAAGAAACTAAAAGGGTTTTAAGTGGAGAGTTGGGAATTATATTTAATTTATATACATATAATAATAGGATATAGCTGGTCTTTTATTACATGGAGTAATAATTAAATGGTAAGTTAACTATGTTTCTTGAATTTAAAATCATGTAAAATTAATACTTGGTTATAAATTGAAAGCATGGATGTTTTTTTTCATGTATCATGAAGATGTATATTTATTAAATGAAGCATCAGTATTTTTTTCAAATCTTTAGTTTCTTGATTAAAGTTTTTAGATAGCTATTACTACTATTAGCTTGGTAAGATTTAAAGTAAGAAAAGAAACTTGAAAAGCCCAATGTTCCCAAATATATACCAGTCTATTCAAACAAGTCACCATGACAATATTTATGAATGGGATGACTTGTTTAAATGAACATCAACTGTGATTGATATCCCCGGTCTAGTGATCTGATACCACAGCCTTTAACTAGTTTCTCCCATTAAACTAATTATACCTAATCCATTCCAGATGCCAAGAAATTAAACCCTATTTATATTGTAAAGCTCCTAGGTTGGTCTTATGTTAATTGTCTCTCTCTAATTTCACTCTATTTCTCTAATCTGCACACACGTGGTTAATTATTCTTCAAACACTAAATTCCAAGCCAGAATGCAAATTAAATTATGTTTAATTCTTAAACTTTTTTAACTATAACTATTTAACACTCGTCCCTAACTCAGTTCGTGTTCCTGGTCTGGCCCTATCCCTATCTCCGTCTGTCTGTCCCTGGTCTGTCCAACTCCCTCCTCGTCCCCCTTTAATACCCGTCAGTCTCTCATGAGACACGGTCAAGCTTGTTTCACGTAACCAATCTCTTGCGAGACTACCACCCCAGGCCATTTGGCCCGTGTGTTACGGTGCGAGTTCACACCACCGTCCAGTCCCATGGTCCGTCCCATCCACATCAAAAGAACCAAGGTTGGCATTAGTCGCCATCCATATCAAAGGATCCAAGGTTGGCCTCGTTCACGCCCGCACCCGTCCAGTTTCAAAGGACTCGTCTCTCTGAGTGCCGACAATTCGCCCTCAGGGCCTCCACAATATAAATAGATTTACTTGTACCAATTGAGCACCAGTTAATAATTGGCTTGTCGCCCTGGCAATATATACAGCATTGCATTGCATCCATCAGCTCAAACAATTTTCAAATGATGTCAAGCATTATGATGTGAAAAATGAATAAAGTTTTGAAAAGGTGTCTTAAAAAAATTCC
Source organism: Radix auricularia (assembly GCA_002072015.1). NCBI lineage: Eukaryota > Metazoa > Mollusca > Gastropoda > Lymnaeidae > Radix > Radix auricularia. Next base: position 1,017,329 of record MUZC01004414.1, on the reverse strand, counting down.
AATCAAACCATTATGAAGTGCATTCTTCTTTATTGCATTTTAGTTTAACTCATTCTAAAATAATGTATTTATTAGCTATGAAAAGGTTTAACAAGATTTAGTAAAGTCACATTAAATTACAATAAAAATGATTAAAAATCAGTCTCACCTTCAGTTGATTTGAAAATCAGAATTAGTTTTCATTCACCATTTGAACAAATTAAAATATAGATTTGTACACAAACACAAATAATATCCAGATACTTCATTTTAAAATTAATTATGGGGGAAACCTTAAATCTTTCACACTTAAGAATAGGCCACACAAAATAAACCATAGGTAACAACAGGCATTAGTGCTAACAGTGAGCAACACACTGCTGTTATAATTTTATCAATTATTTAAACGTAACCAATTAACGTTTGGAATAAATAGAAATGATATAATAATTCTATATCCTTCAACCTCAAATTTTTTTTACAAACGCTGCCATTGAAAGATAGTATAAATATCAATTTGTGTGCATTGAAAATACACTAATCACATAACTATTCTATTTTAATTAGGGCGGCGGAAAATAACTATTAATTTCTCGTTATTTTTAAAAATTAAAATTATTTTAATCGATAAAATAGCAATTACAATTGTGGAAAATGGTCTAAAGTATATTACCGATTTATTAATAAATAATCAATTATTAAAAATAGTTGCTTTTTTACACACAAACTTCTCCATTTAAAGAAATACGATTTTTAAAGTGTAAACTTTAAAATAAGCTTTTTTATAAGAAAAATGTTATCAACAATTAAACATTGTTTTTACTTAATTAACAACAATAAAATTTAAATTCATTGATATTATATTGAACTACTTAGATCTAAATTTTAAAAATGTGATTTGCATATTTTTTGTTACTTTCCTTAAAATTTTAGTTTAATGATGCCATACATCTTAATTTTAGCTTTAATCAAAATTATCTATTAATTATTCTGTAATTTTTCAAAAATTAACAATTAATTTTAAATTAATCAATAACAGACCTAATTTTTATTAACACTTTCATAACACTTTAAGTGTCATTGTTTTTGTTTTTTTTGTTGAAAATGCCAGCTAAAAGGGCTGCATGTCAAAGAAACTACTTAACATCAAAATGTTTTAGAGGAAGGCAATGAATAACTGGATAAAATTTAAAGATTAAAGGGGTAATTTAAATTGTTTATTGGGGTGGGAGGTCTGTGCAGCAGACACTTAATACCCGTTTTTTTTATCAATAAAAATAGTTTCTCTTACTGGTACTTATGTTTTAACAAACAATTTAGAATTTCAATGTCTCAACAAGTAGCCAAATTAAATTTAAATTTGACAAACAGGTGGGGTGGGGAGTGGGAAGGGTGTGTCTAGAATCAGGTAGTCACTCTACAAAGGAACTAAGGACAGATGTTTGTAGGCAAACAAATTAAGGAAACACTGCTTAAAATTTAAATACCAAATAAAGCACTTAGCTCTAAATTTTTAAAACGGGCAGACAATGTTGTCATTACCAAAGATAAAGGGATGGAGTGAAATTAAAAAAATTGTGAGTTAATGATTCAAATTTATATTCCTTGTATCTGGACAGTACCTTTAAAAACTAATTGTGAAATACCCAATTAGCTGGTAACAGATCATTTTAGATTTTTGTTTGAGGCATCTTAAAAGATGAATTTTATATAGATTATAAAAAGCTTAACTATCAATTTTATTCATTTATTTTCATCAATATAAAAATCAGCATGCTGGAGATGAGGTGTGTAAATGTTAGGGTTGGGTTTCCTCCTTGATGAATCATTTAAAAATCTGCTGCTTAATTTACATGTGCCTTTAAACTGTTTAAGCTTTTTTATTTCATCAAGGCTGTCTTTTATAATCTGTGAAATAAAAAATTTAAGTAAAATCAAATTTTTATGAAATTTATAACAATGCTTTAGGATACATAAGTCAAATCAATTATCTATACTAATATTTTGAGGCCCAGGATTGCATTCTTTCCTTGACAAAGATTACAACATTTAGCAAAAGTGGAAATGACTTTCTGGTTCTTAAAACAGTGGAAATATTTACAAATTGGACATTAAATAATTTATGAAAATAATTTGAAGCTCAAATAAAAAATCAATGACTTACCAACATTTTTAAAAAAAAAAAGAAAAAAAAAACACACTTATTTTTAACCAAATAGTGTATGAATGATACCAAAAAAAAATTGTTAAAAAACTCCAAAGAAGGCAAGAAAAGACATTTGAGTCCTGGATGGATTCCTAGATGAGGAAAACATCGCGCCAAGTAGTGAAAACCAAAAAAAAAAGAACCCCACACTTTTACTTAGTGCTACAGATCTTTAATATTTTTTCAATCTATTTTAATTGAAGTTTTATTCATACTATTTTAAATTTTGGATAGGCAAGTGTATAATTTTACAGGACAGTAAATAAAATAACAAGTTCATGTATATTAATATAGACATGACTTATACCACTAAACACAATGTGAAATTGTAAAATGTATGAAAAGTGTATCCCTGGGAAACATCAGCAAAGGAGTGAGGATGCCCAATGCAAGGTGGTGAGTTATTAAGTTATTGAGACTCGATAGTACTAATTTAAGACAATTGTTCTGGATCTAATTTTAGGGTGATCAACTCCTTTTCATAGGAATATCACAAATGATAAGTAAAATTCAAAATGCATATAAAGAGACAAAATTTTCTATCAAAAAGAAAATATTAAAAAAATAAAAATGTCCTAGTTTTATCACATTTCATCTACAATTTTATGCCAGATAACAAGCTTCATTCAGTCTTGTCTTTATACAGATGCTCCTAGTGTAAAGAAGTAGAAGATTATTGTGCCCTACGTTTTTTTGAGAACAAATTGGCAAGTTACACAGCATTCACAGGCCATGGGTATGGGTACTATTCCCTTTGTTTCCAAAACTAGTGTCAGATACCCATTAGGAGCTGGGTGGACTATCAGAGATTTGAACTCGTGACACTCAATACACAAAACTTTTTATTTTAATTCATAAGTATTGAGGAGATTTCATATTTTATAAAAATACAGAAACTAGTCACTGAATATTTTAAATTTATACCTTGGTGAATGTGTTCAAGTTTTCAGGAGTAGTTCCATCTGTTGAGTTCTTAAGGTCATGTTGATACTGGTCAACAAAACATTGTTTCATGGTTGAATTTCTTTTGACACAAACACTACTCTGTGAATTGAGAGGAAATTGAAGCTACGGCTTAATTTATTTGAAAGGTAACCCCTTCCCCCAATATTTGTTTATCATATAAAGTTTATAGCAAATAAGGTACATTTCATTTTTAAAGTTAAACATTTTAAATATGCATTTGGTAACAATGGTTCTTTTAAATATGGATTAAATAAATTTATACAACAATCCTTTTTTTTTTTTTACACAGGCTTCCTAAACCTTTTCTAACAAATCAGAATAAATTTTAGTTATTTGCATGTGACTCTAAATGCCAAGCGATGACTTTGAGATTAGAACTCACTACATAAAAGTTTAGCCAATGTGTTCAGAAATGAATTAAAGCATACTTACATAATAATTAAGTACATTGCTAGTTACTTCCCTAGCTTTACTTCGGCATCTTTGAGGTTGTCTTTTCCTCATTTTGGCAATCTTAACAATTGCATCATCAAGTGCTGGAACCAAATTTTGTTCCAAATGTTTCTTCTTGCATAGATTAAAAGGCTCATAAGCTAAAGAAGTAAATGAAGAAATTCACAAAACATATAAGTATAAATAGGCAATTACAAAAACTAATTAGCAATTAATTAAAATATATAAATAAAACAACTTTTGTGAGCTTAAAGAAAAAAAGTCTTGCTATCCGGGGATAAATGAAATTTTAAAATAGGATGAAAGCATGGGGTGCTCTAATGTTCTCATGCTAACAAAGCATGTTTAAAAAAAAAAATTAATACATATTTATGCTACTCTATATTTAGTCTTTGGAAAATCTTGTAATCAGTTTTCATTTCCCTGTGAGCACAGGCTTTTCACTGAGCTATTACAGCTGTACAAATAGTTTGGCAGAATCTTTATATTAAGTGACAGTGTTAGTTATTTGAGATTTTAAAAAAAAATTATTACATATTTACAGTGGTACCTCGGTATTTGTCTGATTTGGAATAAGTCCAACTCGGTATACGTCCTGTTAAGTATACAACCTTTTTAGTACATGTAATACGACCTGTGTGTTAGAACTTGTATGAGTAAAAAAGACACATTGTGCGTTCGTAACTTGTAGAAATCATAACACACAGCGCAATAGCCAAATGTGTAGGTATGGCAATTACTACTAAACAGTGAAAGAGTCGTGCAATAACTGGATGTTTTCACATGATTTTGCGTTTTTCTCATAAATTTTTAGTAAATCCACTCTTACCCTGAGTTCTAAGAAAGTTAATGAGTGAGCTCAGCAACGGAAAAAAAATGTTTCAAATCTCAATGGAGGTAAAAAGAGATTGTTGTAAGGGATGAAATGGAGATGTGTGTCCGGGGCTTAGCTGCATTACACTGAATTCAGAGAAAGATGATTTCTATGACAGTGAAAAGAAGTTATTAAATAGACTGATGTTGCAAATGGGGTCAAATCGATTACAAAATAAAGATCAAGAACATTATAGCATGTTGAAAAGCTAACTTTTATTCTGGATTACAGAAAAAAAAAATCATCTTAGTTCTTTTTATTTATGTATTTTAGTTTTAAGCAGTGTTTTAATTATTTTATACAGCCAAATCAGTACAAGTATAATATGTAAATAGTAATAACTTTAAATAACAATATGATTTTTTTCATGGGCACTTATTAAATATTTTCCCTTTATTTCTTATACTTATAGTAAAAATATGTTTGGTATACGTCCAAGCCTTGGTCCAAGGATCTAGAACGAATTAAGGAAATATACCAAGAAACCAGGGGTGGACTGGGGAGTCCAAGCGGCCCGGGAAAAAAACAACAAAAAGCAGCCCTATCTTCATAAATTTTATTTTCCTTGTGAATTATTTCCATCTAAACCTGAGGCCCAAGGCCTCCATAGTCATGGGTCACTTTACAAATAACAATTTAAAAAAAAACAAAACAGAAAAACAACGATAAATCAAATATATAATTTATAATTATAAATAAGATATAAAAAATGTGTCAATTCAAGTTATAAATCCATTTATTCGGACTCACTGTGATGGTGTTTATAGTATAAGCAACTCTTTAAGCTGGGTGCCATTTCGGCTAAATGATATATATTTTTTTCAATTTTCAGTTCACTTAAAACATCGGTTTCTGTTGACATAAGCATAAAAGCTTCAAGGTGTGTAGAAGACAATGAGCTTCGCAAGCGATTCTTAAAATTATTTCTGTTTAGAGAAAGATCTCTCACAAGCTACTTGGGTAGACAAAAGAGCATTTTTTGCAAGATTTGCATTTTGCCATTTCTTCACTCTAATCCACAATTTGTTCGTCCTAGAGTTCATGTGGCGAATTTTCACTGATGTTGTCCACTACTGTATCATCAAACATTTGGAAAAGGTATTCGTCGGGGACAGAATTTTGAAATTTCTCCAATTTCGGCACAAAGTCAGTTAGCTCTTCTCTGAGATGAGTCGCTGTGGCGCTTTCATCAAATTTAAAGAGAATTCTTTAAACTTTAAGGTGGTGCATCGCTGTTGTAACTAAACCTTGTTGTTAAATATCCTCAAATTGTGACTTTCCAATCGCTTTTCAATAGTTTTACAATTTTGTCCATGATGCAACTATGAACAATGCATTATCTGTCCACTGCATTATTTCCTGCTGCCTTGTGTGTTCTTCTCTCATCAGACGTCACGCTTGGTTTGTGTAAAAGTTTCTCTACAAAATTTTCTTTAATGGTAATTTCAACATTCTCTTCTTAAAACTTTTTAGCCCAGGACACAAATTGTTTAACACAATCGAGAAAACCATCAAAATCTCTTGAAATATTTTTAAACAACTTCACAGTACAATCTACATTACGGTATGCTTGCAGTGCATACATTCCGGTGGTTTGTATATACTTAGATAACGATTCTGTGTGCTGGAATATTCTTTAATATAGTTTTGCAGTGACGACCGTTTCAAACTTGATAAACTTATCTTGTAACGTTTGAGCTGTATCCCTGATTTTTGCATTGAATGCGTCTGATGCTAATTCTTGTAACGTTAAATCAATTCAATGAACAATTATGAGTTTGGATCATGAAAATTTCTTTTGAGTTTCACCAATAATATTTAATCTTTGGTGTCTAGATTTCTGTTGGTGATCGACCCAAATATCCATTCTTTTATATGATCCTCTAAAGAACACCACATTTGCGTTAAGCAGTTGAAATAAGCTAATTAAAGAGGTCGTGGTTTAAGTAGTATCATTTAGAACAAGATTCAATACATGTGCTTAGCACCAGACATGAATTTGATGAGGTGCAACGTCACTCAACAATTTAGTAAACCCATTGTACTGTCCTTGCACATTTGCATCTGTAGCATTACCGACGCAATTTTCAATATTTATGTTACATTCAATGAATCTCTCTTGAAATAATTCGAACATACCTTTTCCAGTAGTAGTTGTACAGTTTACAACGCATATTAATCACTCATGGCTTGGCTTTATTATTTTATTTATTATTATTTTAAAAAATTTTCTAGCCTCTAATATCACCCATATTAGTTTTTAATTAGTTTTAATTCACCAGTCCTGGCGGCCCAGCGGGAATTTTCACAGCGTCCCAGTCCACCCCTGCAAGAAACCACTGTATATAATATACATATAAAGAACAGTTTTTAGCATTTTATTCTTTTAAAACTAAGAGTAAGAGACTTAAACTAATAAATCCAAGTATAATTTGTTTCAATCAAATTTCTTCACAATAATAAACCAGTTTGAGATACCTTTAAAATAAATACATGAATGCTGGATTTTACAAATATCTGAGGAGGATTAAGGATTTTTGCTTTCTTGTTCAAATTATTACCACCAGCTTAAAAATTTGTGATGTGTTAGGATTACTTTTAGCATGTTCACAGAAATGTTTCAATTGTTTTTATATCAATAACTTCAACTTTCTTTATGCAATCCCTTTCTAACTTTTTATTTCCTTGAATTTCTTAGTATAGTATTAGTGTATAAGCTCCAATTATATTATTTAAAATTGGAACTTGTCAATTTACTTTTGCAATTTCTTAGTCCAAACCACTTAGGAATAGAAAATTTTAGAAAGTAAATAAATTTAAAAAGTACAGTCGAACCCGGTTAGCGTAGGGGTTTCTCGAAAAGCGTCGAGATAATAGGGTTGGCCAGATAAACGAGGGTGAGATAAATGGGTTCTACTGTACTAAGTTAATTTTTCTTGTTGATTAATCATACATTTTCTTTGAAAAATGGCACTAAATTATAAATTAAATTAAAAAACATATTGAATGATATTCAATTGCTTCATTCAGTCTTCATGTCATGCTCCAAGGAGGGTAAAAAGCCTGAGAATAGCATGTAAATGTAACAGATGAGGCTGGGGTGGTGGGAGGGAAAATCAAGATCACATGTGACATGACACCACAATTTTCATGCTTTATATTTAATAAGTAAACTTAGACTTAGATTTATCTAGAATTCTATGTTCAAATGCAGTCTTAAATTCAATGATAAATGATAAAATAATACATGCCTAAAAACTTAAATACTAATAATATAGACTATAGAGTTATAGAGAGTTGCAGAACAATTTCAAATTAATATACAATGTAATAATGACAATGCCAAAGTATGACTGAGCTACTGTGGTGACTAGGCCTGTCAACGGGTACCCGGGTACCCGTTGCCATCAGATTACCCGGGTAGTAAAATTCCTGCCCTCGGGTACCCGTGAAAATGTAACTTCAATATCTATATTAACGGAGGCCAAACTTCGGCTCCCATTCGGCTTTTTTTTTTTCCAAATAATTTTTCAAATGAAAATGTTTGTTTGAAGAAAATGCAATAAATTACATTAAGGAGAAATATCTGTCAACGGGAAAAGTATTTTGATACATCTTTTTCTCTCAACGTGAAACAGAAATCGCAAACGCAAAAAGGTTTTGGCGCTAAGAATCATATAGATAAGATAAATAAAAGTCCTCTGCCAAATATAATGATGTTAGACATAAAAGCGGCTGTTTGTTATTAAAAAAAATCCCTTCTGTGACAGTAACTTCGCTTTGAAATACGCCGATTGATACTAGCTAATGTTGCTTATCTACCCCCTCTCCTCCCTTCATTCATATAACCCACACCCCTTGCATTCGCTTGTGCTTCTTGTGTGAATTAACACGTGTTGACCTAGACAAACTGATGTACAAGGTTGTCAGTATTTAAAGTTAATAAATAAATCAGTTACTAACAATTTCAAATGGGTTAGTCGTTGGCGTGCGGCGGGACTGCATAGAGATGAATGAGGCCGTGTTTGGTTTTGTTAATAAAAACATCCCTGCTTTAAAGTTACTTTGAAATACGCCGACATAGGATTTCCGATTGTAGACGTTGTTTATCTACCCCCTCTCCCCCCCATTCGATTGTGTTTTGCGTGTTCGTTTTCATGAGAGCCTCCAATTTAAAAAAAAAAAATAATACACCAAAATTTGTCATTTTTTAAAAGTCAATAAATTAGTTTCTAACAGTCTAATAAAATAAAATAACGTTTTGCACCTACGGAGGAAGTGATCATACATTTGTGATGAATGGGGTGTGTGTTTTAGAAATGTGACGTCACATCAAAACGTGCAACTTAAAATGAAAGTTCCACTTAAAAACTTGAATGCTTACAATTTATTTATTGACGATTTACATGGATTTACACGTGTATCGATTTAATAGAGTTCAACTTCACATTAAATACAAACNTTGGGGGGGGGGGGGGGGGGGGCGGCGGCTTCAAATCTTTGTTCTAAGGGGGTTCTAAGTTTTTGTGACAATGGCGGGGGGTTATAAATGGGCCAAAATCACGTGACGTCACTTTTAGACGTCGGCCGTGTGGTTACTGTGAGAAATAAGGTGCATGAAAGGTGGCTAGGTTGCATATTATAGCTGTATGACGAGGAAAATTATGCGATGTTTTGAACGGGTAACCCGGGTACCCGTTCGGAATTTGGACGGGTACCCGGGCAGCATTTTCAACAAAATTGACAGCCCTAGTGGTGACATTACTTTTTTAGAGAATATTTTAAGTTAAAATCATTAATCATTTTAACCATTGGAATTTGGAGGGGTTCGAGTAAGAAAAATTGTAAGACTAAATAATCTTCTGTATAAAGAAGGAGTGTGTATAGTATAATGACAATAATGTAGCTATACTATAAGTACTATAAGATAATAGATAAGTCAGATAAGAAAAATAAGAGGGGTAATGCATGTATGATGGATAATAATGCCTTGCCTCACTAACTACTCAACTACTAACAAATAGTCACATAGCTGATTTAGAGACTAATATAGATTAGACGGAGGGGTTGAGTCCGAAATTTGTGACATACTCATCATTCTGTAAAATCAGAGTTGACGTTCCCACGTTACATGACCACCATCTTTGTTGCTATGCCGCGTTACAACGAAATTGAAAAATTCAACTAATAAAATTCTAACGAAGTGTCTGCTGCTATGACAAAGTAGCGGCAGACAACATCCCGTCAGATCGTCTGCTGCTACAACAAGTTGTAAACAATTTGCTGTATTTCAATTATGCTAATACTAATACTTCAATACTAAACTATAGTTCTAATAATAAAATATCATGATTACAAGGTAAGCCTATTAATGAATTTTAAAGGTTATAAAAAATCTAGATTGATCCCTTAAATGAAAAACACTTAAACTTATGAATTAAAAAAATTATAGCTTCACAACAGCTTCGCTAGACTAAGTGATAGTTGGGTTAGTTTGAAAATGATACGACACTATTGATAGCGGGATTGAATCCCGCTGACCTGCTGCCGTCATATTTTTTTTTTAAATTTCATTTATTATTATTATTTTTTAAAATTAAAAATCACAATGAGTGTGCTGATAATTTTTGTTATTATTCTGAAAAGCAGATACGTTGATTAAATCTTAGGGGTCTACCGATATTCATTTTTGCAAAAACAAAGTTTCTGATACTTATAATTATACTGATATGTTTACAAGTTCTAGATCATGACCTACATAGATGATAAACATTAAGACATATGAATATGACTCACAACAAAACGAACTGTCCTTTTTAAAATGTACCCAAATAAATTAGGAACTCCTTTTAAACCTTCGGTTTTGACTTACAATAATAATTGTTAATTTTAACCAATAGCCAATAGTTAAATAAATTTTGCATACGGTCAACCTTTATGAATGAAACAACGAGAACAAAGCAATACACCAATAGTAATAGTAATAGAGTGAAAATGATGTTGAAGAATGAATGGAATGGTTTCCAGTGACAAGTCTGCACACGGTTCATTTTATTATTCCACACGAAACAAATTCTTTTACATTCTTGCAATTGTGCGTGAATCGTTTCTTGCGGATTTTCATTTACGGCTTTACTATACGGTATGCTAAATTTTAATACTTGGGATTGGCATCACTTACACAAGTATAGTATAGTATAGCAAAATCGGCCGACATATTTATAATCGGTAGACCAATATTAAATCTATTTAAATTTAAATAAATTTAGATTTTGGAATTAATACACACACAAATAAGCCCGGATCTATTAATGTCCTATTATAATTTATATGCGTATACAATATAAAGAAGAGTTTGTTAAGATATTATAGAGACTTAATTCTTTCCAAATGTCTACTGCAATGAGTGATTAAGACCAGTCATAGCGACATAGCAAAGTTGCATATGTCGTAGCTCTAGCTACACCCCGTCGAGTCATCTGCTGTTACGACAATCTTGTCGTAACTCTAGCAACATCCCATCGGATTGTCTGCTGTTACGGCATGTCATAGCACTAGTTTCCTGACTAGTCACTAGAGCTAAGACATGTCGTAACGCTAGCAACATCCCGCCAGATCGTCTGCTGCCCTGCTGGCACTGTTGCTACGACAAACTTGTCGTAATGCTAGCAACATTCAAATTCTAAAACTAAACTTATCTTCACAATTATAACTAAACCTAACTGTTATTATTATTAGGTAATTTCTTATTTTAGCGCAAATTATTTTTGTATAGCAAAAAAATAAGTTGATTTTTTTTATTTTAAACCACTCAAAAATAATTTGCGCTAAAATAAGAAATTACCCTGTTATTAGTATTAGTATTAGTGTTAGTGAGTATTAGGCTAACACTAAACTAAAACTAAATTAACTATTAATACTAATACTATTAATAAAATTATTAATATTTTATTAACTGTATTAGTATTAAAGTTAAAGTATTATTAACTAAATAAAAATTCTAAAACTAAACAACTAAGTAACAAAGGAAGAGAATACAGAGTTAATAAATAGCTATATATATTATATTAATAATAGTATATTAGTATTAGCCTTTTGGAAACGACAAGTCTGATTTAGCCATGTTTTATCAGTACACCCCTCTAAAAATAAGAAGCAAACTGATCCTAATTTAGTAATTAGATGTCTTACCAGTGTAACCTTCGTTGTTTGACATTTTTTTTTGTTTTGAATTATCCGCCCACAAATTTTAGTGGTAAAAAGTTAAAAAGGGGACTTTTCGGCAAATACTAAGTGAATATATTAATTTTAAAAAATGATATTGTTGATTTCATTATTAAAAAATATAAAAGTAAACGAAAAATAGTATTTTAAATGTGAAAAACACTACAAAATTATACAAAATGCGATGGATTTTAATTATTGTTTTTTGCAACACTTTCAAAACTTTTTAGAACTACACACAGGTAGTTTCCGGTTGAAATTAAATCGCAGGTATCGACAAATTATTTCACACAACTACACACGCATATTTGTAAGTCTTAGACACATAATTATTAAGTAATCTTTCTACATTTAACATTCGTTACTGTTAAATTTTTTGTACGACATTTTACTTAAGTTTTGAAGAATTTCTGGATAAAAGAGACTGTTAAACTATTAAAAGCAGTAAGTACTTGGTATCTAACTAAAAAAGATGGGGAAAAAAGATTTAGTAAATACTAAATATCTAAATCCTATTTTCTACAGTAGATTTAGTTTGCAGTCCTGAACAACAGTTCGTTTCGTTTACATGGTAATGGATAATATAATATAGCTTATGGCTTATGCCTATGCATGTTTGCAATACACCGAAGAGAAGCATTGCAACGTGTTTTTGGGAAGACAAAATCCAGTGGCTTTAACTCAAGCAAATTGGCATTGAGATGATCTCTTGCTCAGTCTTCAACACAGACTAAACTAAATATTTACTAATAAGTAATAGTAGGAGTGTAGTCAGTGTAGTGTAATAGTTTAATAGTAATAGTACTAATAGTTTGTAATAGTAGACGTAGATATGAACATGCAACTATTAATTTTTAAAAAATCAGTTTCAAAATTGATGTGATGAAGTACTTTAAGGCATACCTAACTTTCAAACATATTCATTTTTATCATCAGAATCGATCATATTTTGACGAGATCAGGCACGTTTGTTTGTATTTTCTTCTCACTTTTTAATTAAATTTCAACAACAGATGAGTACTATGACTCATGACATGACTATAAACTATAACTAACTATAAGTTTATAAGTGAAGTCTGTTAAGTATATGTCATAAGATAGCCCTTGGCCTTGTCAAAAATGGAATAATAATAATTGGTAGTCCTGCAGTTTTTTAATAGTATAGTCTATACGTCAAACGTGTATTAGTATTATTTCACAGCAAAATTTAATTTTCTTGTGAGAACTTACGTTTCTAATTTATTAAATGCATTATTATGTGTTGTATTTTAGCTATTAACTTTATCAGTTTATCAAAGTCTCCCCCACTAAAAAATATTATTGAAAAAAAATTTCCATCCCAGTTGTTGGGCCTTCCCGTCCTTAGGGGCATCCGCCAATCAATGTTCCCTCTAAGCTTTGATGGTCCGTGTGCAAAGATAAAAAATTACTGTGCAAAGTTGCACAGCATACTATTTGTGTGCAATAAATTGCTGCGCGGCGTCTGTCAAATATCTGCGTTGCCCCGCAGTTTAAAGTTAACATTACCGCTGATCATCGTTGCATCTGCGATACCCCCAAGGGCATAGGCCAACTACAAGAGTCCTTACGAATCAATGCTCTTAACTTAAGTATTTTAATAATTACTATCAAGTAATCATACACCAAATTTTGTCAAGATCCATCCATTGTTTAAGTCCTTAACACTTAAACAATTTTTATATATCTCATATGAGCAAAAATGACATTAGGCCCTTAATCAAGTTTGGTGGTCTAGGGTTGTTTCTGTCATCTACATGTGTTTTAGTTGGCCCCTGATCTGAATAAGAAAACTTTAATGTGCTCATTTTTTAACAAACTGAACCGAAGTTGTGGGATAGTATTCCCTAATCATTAAGAGATTTTTTATGGCTAAGAAACATTTAGAGAAACTTTTAAGACTTTAAAAAAATTGAAGTCTAAGCTAAGTTGTGAAAATCAGACTAGCATGGGTCATTAACACAATGCAGGAAACCATTATAATCATAGATTACATGGATTTTGATGAGTATGAAATCATTCTTTAGAAGAAAAAAAAGATAGGTATGGCAAGGCATACTGCAGCTTTGAGATGAAATATAGGATGCATCTGGTAAGCACAAGGCCAAGTTGCTGATTTGAATGTCACTTGTCAAGATAATGATCAAGCAACCATCTAATTTGCTTGGTATTAATAAGTGAGCAAACTATTTATTAAAAAAAGATTAGCTCAAGATTTGATTTTTTTAATCCAATTTAATTTTTAATTTATATTTTACAACAAAAAAATGGTTATAAAAGATTTTAAATGTTCATAATTAAAAAGGGATAGTAAATCAAGATGCATTGAATTGAGTGATGTAGGAATGAAATATAATTTAAAGATCATTATTAATTTATGTGTCACTGGAGCTTCTGGAAACGTATTTATAAGTCCCCTGTTCTGTCTGGGAACCAATTATCAAAATCACTCAAAACTGTATATAACTAATGTTTAAATAAAAAACCCGTTATAAAAAAAGCAAGTTTTTGACTATAAAGCATTTATATATAAGACATAACTTAAGGATGTTGATTGTAATACGCAGGGCAAAGCAATTATAAAATACAAAATTTTAGTTAAGTCTCGTAAAACATGTTCAATATAATGCGCACTGATCGGGAATATATTTTTTAAAAGTATTGTCAATATATTACGCACCTTATTGTGTGATAAGAACATAATACGTACCACAGCACTCTATCTCAAAAATTAAAATGTTACATCGAGATAATTAAATAATCTAAAAATTCAATATTTTAATTACAGTACATTTGATCGATCTGAAATTTTGGTTCATCATTTTTATTATCGTCAAGAGTCTGCCTGCAAAATTTCAGCTTGCTAGCTTATGAGAAAGTGGATTAAAAATGGATCCAATGTTTTTTTCGGCAAGGGCTCAAGCAGACATCACAAGTTAATACAAGGAATTTTACAAAACTAAAAATTGGGATCCAGGCTTATTGATCTTTTTTTATATCTTAAGGATGATGAAAAATTCATCCTTAAGTGACTTCTTGCTATCTGTTGATTTTCCGCCACCCTCTCTCCATACTGAAATTTTTGTCTTAAAATTAAGGCACCAGAAGTCTCATAAATTCAATCATTCTCAAGTCTAAACATGGGATATCATTTAATAATGTCCTCTATATTATGTAGAATACTGTTGTCCAATCTCTTTATGATCAGGATTTATTGAATAAACACTAACTATCAATAGCGTAACATTAAGTATTGCACTTAACATTCTTTTGCTTTTTGATCATACATGATTTGAGAATCTCTGTTTAGAGACCAGCTTTTATATCATACTTAAAATAATCTAAATGATCAATGTTGGGTGCATTGATGAACTAATGACCCTTGGAAACAATAATTAAAATAAATATTTATTCCACACCATGTTCATACTAATTTGTTTTCTTCATTAGATGATTGGATTTTGAGTGAGAAAGATTAGGTCTTTTCATGACAAAACCAAAGAGAAACAAGTTAGGAAAGGAGCCAAGTGAATATGAATTGGTCAAGGCTGATCCACAAGAAAAACACTTGAAATCCAAAACTAAAGGTACATGCTAACAACTATTCCATTCAATTTAGTAAAATACTATTATGGGTATATTGAAGATCTTATCTTATCTTAGATATACAGACGCTCCTTCTATGCAGAAGATAATTGCGTCCACAGACCATGAGAGATGATCTGTTGGCAAGTGATGCAGCGGTCACAGGCCACGGCTATAGGGGTTCCACGCATTACCCCAGCCGCCTAACTATTGTCTAGTTAGGTACCCATTCGGAGCTGGGTGACTCGGGGACTCCTCAGGCCCCGAGAACTAATCCTCACCTTCCAATCGTGAGGATTCGAACTCGTGACCATCAGTAGATTCTCTCAATGGAGTCAATATTAATGGAAAAAAAAACATTAAATAAAAATTTGCTAAAAAAATTTGAATGTCTCTTTCAAAATGTTGTATGAAGCCAAAGAAACTATATGTAAAATTATTTAAAGCATCTTTTTAAAAAATTAATGTATTTACGAGACTGACTAGGCAAGTGTTATCAATTTTTATGACGGCTACAATATTTGATTATATTAAATTTATTTGGGGCACAAGTGTCCATTGACATAAATGATGGTAAGTGGCAATTTTTGGGACATAAAAGTATGAGAAAATGCCAAGACAAAGAGAGAATTTTGCAGTTTCACTAAAATCATCAACATGGCAAGTTATTTGAGGTTGAGATGGAAGAAAGTCAGCACCCCTTTCCATGTGCTCTTCAATGGGTTTTTCTAGAAAGCCCCCAGCCACCCTTTCCGCACCCAAAAAGGGAAACCTAACGACTGGACCACCCC
>MUZC01004414.1:985479-997759 GCA_002072015.1 Radix auricularia | reverse complement strand
GGGGCCGTTTTGTCCGGGGCCGTTTTGTCCGGGGCCGTTTTGTCGCGGGCCGTTTTGTCGGGGCCGTTTTGTCGGTGAACCGTTTAACACTTAGTCTGTTAGCATTTTCATGTGTAATCACCAGTTTTTACAAATTTTATATTGAGACGATATTTTTAAAAATTTTTATGCACAAAGTGTAATGACCCGATGATAAAATGTCCTCCAAGAAAAAATCACAAGAAGACAAATAAGAGAGAAAAATTAACTATTGAAATGAAATGTATAATCATTGAAAAGCGAGAACAAGGTGTGATCATGACTAGTCTAATGCACACATACAATTGGTCAGCAACGATCTGCACCATGCTCTAGAACAAAAACAAAATTAAGGAAATAGATGATACAAATTTATTCAATGATAATGCTGTGACACATTTTAGTCAAATTTATAACATTAGTATTTTTACAGCATCAAACGCTAAAATTGTTTTGCTTAACGAGTTTTTTAGCTTAATGAGTAAGATTCTGGAACGAATTATGCTCATTAAGAGAGATTCCACTGTATTTAGCAAATTTAATAAATGGAGAAAAAATGCAGTGATGTACATCCAAGTAATTTAAATTGTTTCTTGAAATATTTGTGATTAATATTTTATATTCCAAAGATTGGAATTATTAACTTTAAAATTCTGTCATCTACACAATATATTTAGATTTTATTTATAAAATTCCAATTTATTGTTTTCAATGACAGTTAAACAAGGAAAGTTTAAAAAATACAAGAGCAAGAAGAAGAAAATGTTGAAGTCAGTAGATTCAGTTTTAATTAGAAAGGAATCCCTCACTTTATATGTGCCTGAAACAACATCAGATACAGAGAAAAAATCACAATGTGACTTGTGTAAATTATCGTACTCCTCAGAAAAGGTGAGTCTGGTTTACTGTAGCTATTAAATTATTATATTTTAGATGCATTTTTAGACATTGGTTTAGAAAAATTAATTGATTAAATAAAAACTTTTCCAGTTAGTTCATGTTAAAAAATGGGAAGGAACAACTAGTTTTGGTTTTTCAAAAAAAAAAAATTCATATTTTTTTATTGGCCAGGAATTAATAGAACATCTATCATCCTTAATGCATCACACTAAAATGGAAGACAGAGAGACGTAAGTGAATGTTATTTTGTAAATGAGTCTGAAGTTATTTTGTAAAAAAAAATATGTTTAAAACAATCATACCGTCATATTTCATAATTAACATGATTCAACTAATTTTTTTTTGGCCATAAATATTACCTTTAAATGTTTTGGAAACAATTCAAGTTACCCTGTTTAATTGAATTTATTACACTGCTTTTTTTCTCTTCTGTAGGAACCCAATACATAAATGTACCTTGTGTGTTGTTACTTGTAAATCTATGTCAGACTATCGTATGCACATTGGAACAGACAGGCACCAGAGAAAACTTTCCATTCTCAAGGGAGAAGAAATAAGAGACAACAGTAAAAATAAAGGGTATTTTGAAAATGAAAGATCTTAACATTCTTTACTACTGAAATGCTGTTTATTGTCAGTAACTTCAATTATATCAGATCTTAGTACATTAAGATATTTAAGACAATATCTATTTATATTCACTCTCGCTTGGGTCGATGAATCAGTTTATGGTTTGGCCAGCGAAGGTGGTGGAGAGAGGGGCAACAATGGTCCGCACGTTCACTTGTGTTGTTTTTTCACAGAATAACATGATTCATAGTGTAGTGGTCATCACGTACGCCTTACACGCAGAAGGTCTTGGGTTCAAGCCCCAGCAAAAAAAACTAATTTTTTTAATATGTGTTTGTGCCTGTTTTTCCCCCCTTATTTTGCGAACATAGCTGACATTTGCTAGGGTCTGCCAATCACATTTTATGGTTGGTAAGCTAGGGTGGTGAATGTGTAGTGGGCAGGTAGATTACATAATGTCTCAAGACCAACAATGCATCAGTTCTCTCCCCCCCCCNCCCCCCCCCCCCCCCCCCCCCGAGGTTCACTTGTGTTGTTTTGATTTCTTCGTGCTGTAGTTTGTGTCTGTTCTCTGCCCCCTTTCTTTGCCATCTCCATGAGAAAGACTGCCTCGTATCTAGTTTTTTAAAATGTCTAATAAATGTAGCTAGGTGTATATTTTTACCAACACCTTCTAAACTTGAAATAATGGTTAATAAATGTTCTTCTGCTTAAAAAAACTACAATCAGATTTTGTTGGGTAAAAATATAGGATTACAGTGGTACCTTGCGATACGATCTTAATCCGTTCCTGGACCAGGATCGTATCGTGAAAAAAATCGTATAATGAATAATGTAATCTTATGTAATTTATTTAATTCGTGCAACGCCCCATATATAAACACCATAATCGTCTATACGTAATAATAATTAGTCACAAAATAGTATATTAAGTACCACATACACACAATAAACATTTATACCACATTTATAAATTAAAATAACCTTATAAATAAATAAAAAAGAAAAATTAATTTCACTTACCATAAAATACTGTACAGTTAGCGAGGGTAAGCAAGGCGACAGAGCAGAGCTCAGTGAGGATGGTGAGGAGTGGTGGTAGATAGCTATGTGAGGGTTGGTTGGTGGTGGTTGTAACAGCACCCACACACACAGCTGATGATACGTACATATGTACGGGTTAATAGTTTTTATTACGACACTGATAAATTGCGCACAGCGTTTAAAAAACTTAGACACAGTAATGAAAATTTAAAATTAAATCAAATTTCATTTAAAATTAAATTTCTTATGTAAAATCACAGACACAGTAATGAAAACTTGAAATCAATTTTTTTAAAAATAATTTTTATCTTTTGTAATTTTTTTTGCTTTTCTTTTTTTTTTTTTAACTAACTGAACTTAAATTTGAGGTGATACATCATCGTGCAGCCGACCAATAGGAGAACAGGATTTAAAGAGAAAGGAAGATGACGTCATGTCGACCAATAGCAGAACAGCTTAAATAGTGACGTATTGAGGCTTGCTTAGTGACGCATGAGGTTTGCCCATAGCACGGCAACTTCAAAACAATTTCAAGCGGCAAGAGATATTGGTATCATATCGCGAAAAACTATCGTTTGGCGAGCACGAATATTTGCGATATTCCACTTCATTTCTTGAACCCATCGTATCGTGAGGTACTACTGTATTTAGATAACTGGAGTTATTTCCAAACAAGAGTATTAGACTGATTTTTAAAAAAATTAATCAGCACTAATTTTAATTGGTGTTCTGAATTTCTAATGCATTCTGATTATTTATTTTTTTCTCTTAAAGACAGAGACATAACCGACAGCCAAGTGGCGCCAGTACTCACAAAAACTGGCATGCGCGTAGAGGGTCCAAGGGACAATATGACTTCTCAGGTGCACACAGGTACAATAAGATGCATCAGTCAACTAATTACGGAAACACAGACTCTTGGCAAAAACATGATTATAATTTTCATGGGATGGAAGTTGAGGACTCTGAGAGAGATTCGTACAATAGAGGTAGAAAATCATGGCAAGACAGTAGAGGAGCTTCAAGTCACCGATTTGATCGAAGGCCGTGGAAAAATAATGATGCTCCTCCGTTTGAACCCTGGGGTTCAGGTTTATATAGCGGTGCTATTGAGAATTATGAGCAGAGTGACTTTCTGTATGCTAGCAAAGGTTTTGAGGATCATAGACCTTTCAACCGCAGTCTTAATTATGAAGACATCAACGAGTGGGATGAGCATTCTTTTCGGCAGAAAGAGAAATTCTTGGCTGCTTTTGAGGACTCCTATCATGTAGAGAACAAGCGTCATTTTAAGTCAAGTCAAAGTCTCAATGACTTTAAAATAGCCAGCAGTTCCAGACAAGAGGATTCAGTTGGACGAGAAAGAAAGAGGCCACGACATGGAGATGACATTCAAGAGCTTTTACCCAAGTCTTCAAAGTCAGATGTCATTTCTTCTGGTGAAAGTATTCTTCACAAAACTTCAGCGTATGAAAATTTTGACAGAAACAAATTATTAACAGACCAAAGCTGGCTATCAACTGATGCTATTAATTTATTTAGAAATTCTACTAAATCATCAAGAGATCTAAGTGATGTCTCAAAAGATCCTAGCAATATCACAAGAGATCCTAGCAATATCACAAGAGATGCTAGCAATATCACGAGAGATGCTAGCCATATCTCAAGAGATGCCAGCAATATCTCAAGAGATGCTAGCAATATCTCAAAAGATCCTAGCAATATCACGAGAGATGCTAGCAATATCTCAAGCGATGCTAGCAATATCTCAAGAGATGCTAGCAATATCTCAAAAGATCCTAGCAATATCTCAAAAGATCCTAGGAATATCACGAGAGATGCTAGCAATATCTCAAGAGATGCTAGCAATATCTCAAGAGATCCAATCAATATCTCGAGAGATGCTAGCAATATCTCAAGAGATGCTAGCAATCATTCAAGAGACGCTAGCAATATCTCAAGAGATACTAGCAATGGTTCAAGAGATGCTAGCAATATCTCAAGAGATCCTAGCAATATCTCGAGAGATCCTAGCAATATCTCAAGAGATGCTAGTAAAATCTCAAGAGATGCTAGCAATCGTTCAAGAGATGCTAGCAATATCTCAAGAGATGCTAGCAATGGTTCAAGAGATGCTAGCAATATCTCAAGAGATTCTAGGAATGTCTCAAGAGATGCTAGCAATATCTTAAGAGATTCTAGGAATGTCTCAAGAGATGCTAGGAATGTCTCAAGAGATGCTAACAATATCTCAAGAGATGCTAGCAATGTCTCAAGAGATGGTAGCAATGGCTCAAGAGATGCTAGCAATGGCTCAAGAGATGCTAGCAGTGTCTCAAGAGATGCTAGCAATGGCTCAAGAGATGCTAGCAATGGCTCAAGAGATGCTAGCAATACCTTGCGCATGACCTCCATTGATGATGCAAGTAACAATGTTTTAGAGAGAGCTGAGCGCCTGTGCAAAGAGTTGCGAGAGAAAAGAGAAGCATCTCAAGCTGAAAAGGATCTTTTAATCCAAAGACAGGAACGGGAACTTCTAAATAAAAAAATGAATGATCTGAATAAAAAACAAGAGTCTTACTTAAAGGGTCATTTGAAGGACTCAACGAAATTTATGCATACAACAAACTCAGACTCTGTCAAGAGTTCATCTTCAAGTCTGCTTTCTAAGCTCCAAGATCAGACATCGTCATTGTCATCCGCTGCTCAAATAGTAAATAAAATGACAGAGGAAGTCAAAACGTCAGATAAGAGTCATCAAGAGAGATCTCAGACAAGTCCAAAACCAGGTGTGGAATTATCAAATAAGGAATCTGGTAAATTTGAGCGTTTAAAAACTGCAGATAACCTTCAGCAAGCACAAAAACCTCAACCAAAACCTAATGTCATCTCAAAAGATAGTCTCCAGAAGATGGTCAATGCCCCAAGGTCAAGGTAAGATAAGGTTTCTATCTTCATCAGTTCATGCTAAGTTGTTTTAATCTTCACTGTAAAGCTCTCAATAGTTAAGATTTTAAAAAAATAATTTATACTGAACATCTGAATAATGGTTCACTATATGTATAAAGAAGGTAATATATTGTTTTTTAAACATTATGATTATTTATACTTGTTACATATTAAAACTTTTACCTAACATTTATTTAGGGCAATTTTTGTGTAGTTCAAATGGGAAAGAATCAATAAAGAGAGTTTATTACTATTATGTTGAATAAATCAAAACAATTGAAAATGTATTGTCAAAGCCCTTTACCAGTTTATAAATGTATCCTAAAACCAATACCCCCTCCCCTCCCCCCAATACTTGAAGCAACAACCCCACTCATAATATGTTATATTAAGTAAATTTAAAGACTGGAAAAACTGATGCATCCTGGGATTTTTTGAAAATTGTTTTTTTTACCTTAACATTGACAGAGCTGAGAGACTTCAGCTGGCCAAACTGTTGTACTCAAGAGAGGAACACAAGACCACCCCTACTAACACACCAAGAACCAGTCTACAGCTTGGGGGCCTCTATGACTCAACTGAATGTGCCCCTGAAACTAACCTAGACAGCAACAAAGACCCCACCACCATTAAACTGGAAGACCTTCCTGACGCAGTACGCAAACAGATCTTAGATTTGATTGGTGGCGACTCTATTTCGGATCTTGGACCCACAACAAAGTCTGATGTGGATAATAGTTCCCTTATGCTTTCAGGTGTAAATATTGACAAAAACAAGAAAAAGAAAAAATCAAAAGTGAAAAATGGCAAAACTTATGCTGAGGTAACAGACGGTATTCCGAAACCTAAGAAAAAAAAAGGTGAATCAAAAATGTTCATTCCAGATAAGTCTAGATCTTCAGATGGGCAGCCAGCAAACAAGAAACCTACAAAGTTAACAACATGCCCAAGTATGGAGTCTGACATTGAAATTGTATTATCAGAAGATTCCTCCCAAAAAATTACGTCTTCTGAGAAAGTCATCTCACTGGACTCTGATAGTGACTTGGAAATACATTCCTCAACAGATGGTGGAGAAGCAGTAAAGAGTCTTCGTGTGGAGAAAGACGCCATATTTAGATACTCACCAGAGAGCATTAGAGAAAAGTCTGCCTCAGCTGGTACTTTATCAAGAAACAAAACTTTGAAGCCTAATGAAGAGCAGTTAGCTAGCAGTGATAAGAGAATGGCAACAAAAGAAAGCAAGTCTCAGCTTACCAGTGAAAATATCATGCAGAAGTTTCCTACCATCATGAACTTTCATAGACCTGAGACAGATCTGGGGCAGGTTGGCACCATTGAGATTAATGACACATCAAAGCCCCTTTCTTGTGGACATACCTGGTCACCCATCCATCAGTCACCCTTATCATTGGCACCTCTTCAACAAACACCTGTATCAACATTGGCACCTCTTCAACAAACACCTGTATCAACATTGGCACCTCTTCAACAAACACCTGTATCAACATCAGCACCTCTTCAACAAACACCTGTATCAACATTGGCTTCTCGTGAACAAACACCTGTATCAACATTGGCTTCTAGTGAACAAACATCCTTAACATCACCACAAATTCAACAAACACCTGCACCATCCAACATCCAAGTATCCCATCCATCAGTGCGGCTAACTTTACCCCCAAGCACCTGGCTAGAAGAACGCCTCTCATCCAACCCGAGCAATACACAGACCACCAACCTACCAACACCCACAACCAGCCTAACAACAGTCACGACCAGCTCTGAATTACTTGATGCATCCACCAAATCTTTAATTGCGTTTATGCCCATGTTCAAATCAGATTCTATCTCAAACGAGCTCAAAGATCCTGAAAACTGTATTTCACAAAAATCTTCCGTGTGCCCTGATCAGCCCCTGAATGGTAATGGTAATGAGAGGTCCACGGGAGAACATCCAAGAGATGGGACAGATTTACAAGGTGAGCACCCTATAGCTGAGAATGATACATTTGATTCTTATAGTTATAGCCCTAAGCAAAGATGATCATTAATACGAGGTAAATGTCCAAAATTGTGTTTGGATTGAAGTTGAGTAATATGTCTTATGCTAAATTTAATAAATTGATATTGAGAAGTCACATGATACATTTAAATATGTGTGATAAACCAGTGACACACTTTGTTGGCTCACTTATTTGAAAGTAGTTGATTTCTAAAATTCTTGACAGATATGCCTGGTTTAATAGTCCTTTTGCATAACTAAAAATGATCCTCTGGGCTATTGATTGCTGCCCACAAATCTTTTTTTTTTTTTTGTTTTGTTGAATTATTGAAGTCCCAGTGACTCTGGATTATTTAACAGTAATTGCTTTTCATACTAGAGCAAAACATTGCAGCTGAACAATGAAAATTCATTTAAGTCTTTTGTCTTTTTTAGGAGAGGCAACTTCTCCAGCCGTTTTGGAGTTGCTCAGCCTTTCTGAAAGGGAAGAGGACATCAAGCAGGAAATGATGAACATGGACCTAAGACTAACCAGGCTTCACAAGCTGCTGGAGCAGGCGGTCGTGCAGATCAACAAATGTACAGAACGAAGGAGCCAGGTAAGACCATATCCCCTATGAAATAATAAAGTTTCTGCCTTTGCAAATAAGGAATTACGAATTATTTATTTTAATTTTGAACTCGAGAAAGAAAGATAAACCGTTACATTCTGTTGTATTTCATGCCCACTGAACATAAATTAATTTGTAAATGATTGCTGGAAAATATCTCATAACTTTACTCATTTTATTGAAGCTTCAGGAAGAAAGTCGGGAAATATCTAACAGAAGGATATCTTTATTAAGAGGTTTGTAAATATTTAAGGTTTCTTTCAACCATTTAAAAGTGTCCTTGCTCTCTGCTTTTTAAAATTAAATCTTCATCTCAAAAGTTCAATTTGTATGACAAATTATTATTACTTCCAAACTACCCACACAGAAACAGCTGCTGGGACATTGAAAGACAAAGCTAGCAGGCATGGGACATGCACTTCAGATTTTCTATCAGAAACAAATATAAACCAATCCCTGTGTGTGGCTGAAGGAAATAGCAGCAGCAAATCTTCCACAACACTTTCATCCACCTCTGGGGACTCTAATGTGATCCATGGCACAACTTTGACTAGAGCTGACTGGCTGGCTAAATTTTCATCATTCCTGCCCCTTGATACAGCAGTAAAAAGAAAAAATGTGTCTGGATCCCAGCACCAATCAGTGATTCCACCTGAAAATCTTGTAGATAAAGATACAGTGAAGGATGGTTTGAACCAGAATCTCAGGGACGTTGAAATGGCCAATGATGAAGACAACTACTTGACTCCTAGAGAAACAAATTCTTTGGGCGCTGTAGCTTTGACTGGTGCTCAAAGTGAATTAGCTGGGAGTGAAAACACGGCCCATCCTCCAGCACTAACCAATAGTCTTTTCATTGGCCCAATTATGTACCTTGGAAGTTTCAGGAGTCCTGAAGCACCTGTAAGTATACCATCTAAATGGCATTTTCTCAAAAAATAAACAGGAGTAAATCACCAGAAAGCTATTTTTAAAAATCTCATATAAAGCAATTATTTTTTCAGGCTTGAAAACACAGCATATTCATTTAGGAGATAGCCAGAGATAACTAGAGATAGCCAATATGATAACAATTTCACAAATCAATATTTTTTTTCAA
The DNA here is from genome assembly GCA_002072015.1 of Radix auricularia. Classification (NCBI taxonomy): domain Eukaryota; kingdom Metazoa; phylum Mollusca; class Gastropoda; family Lymnaeidae; genus Radix; species Radix auricularia. The sequence continues at coordinate 988,563 of MUZC01004414.1, read as the reverse complement.
GAGGTTATCTTGTATATTTATTATTAAGATGAAAAGTTGAGGAATAATTCTTCAAGCTTTTGCATTTTCGCAAACAAGCACTTAATAAAATAATAGCTACTACATGATATGATGCCATCTGTTTCGTTCACATACGCATTTCATTTTAAAAATTATTTGGATTGTTTTTGCATTTAAAGAGAATTTTCATGAAAAAATCAACGCCCAATATATGAAGGAGATTGGATGATGGAGTTTAGACAACTTTTTTTTGGTTACAAAACACCACTGGAATATATTCAATTAAAACCATGCAATATGCTAAAAGGTGTTGAAAATATATTCTTTCAAGTACAAACTTTTTAATTTAATGTTTTTAAAGCTCTACTAACAATCTCATCCATTTATTACAAGATGAACTTAAGGGCTCCTGTAATTCGGTTGAATGGCCCAGGAGCAACTACTCCAGTGTTCAAGAAGCCCGATGATGCCCTTGTTCTGTGTAACTCAGATGACTCAGGGGGTGAAGGCGCCAGACATGCCACCATATTTGAAGGTATGTTTTTCATCACTACAAAGCACTCATGAATATCAGCTTTGTGGGTGTGGGTTTGTATTCCACTGCTGCCACTTTTCAATTTCATGAGATCAAATATCACAGATGGATGGTGTTAACCACATAGCTATGAAGAGTATTAGAATACTGATCTTCAAATCAATCAATCAATGATTAACAATGCATGGAGTAAAGTATTCTTTCTGGTCTAAAGTAGATAGATGAATGATCTTTTATTTTACAGCAGTGTTATAATTTAAGTAAAAACTTACCAATACATCTTAGGTTCAATTGAGAAACAATATAATTAAAAATCCAAAATAATCAAACGCAGTCTTAAAAGAAAAATATTACAGATTCTCTAAACAAATATTAATTAATTCTGCCTACATTACTTCTGTGCAAACACTAATATTATTTGCTCTAATATTTTCTAAAAGTCACAGTTGGAAATACAATAGTAAAAAAGGAAATTCCTCTCTTTATATTTAAGAAACAAAACATTTGTTAATTATTGCACATTTGTAATTTCTTTTATCCTAGATTTGGCTTCTGTGCCTAAGCCAGTCAGATCACACAACAACCATCACGGTGGGGGAGAAGATTCTGACACCATTAGTGGTGCCAGCTGCTGCAGCGTTGTTAGTGGGAGTTCACTTGGAGAAAAAATTTCTTTTTACTGTCGCAAAAACAATGCCTTGTTAGAAAAGAATTCTCTGTCTACCATCATGTCAGACCCATGTGATCAAAATGTGACAAAGAGGCCGGAAGGAAACAACATAAAGAATAAATGGTCAAAAATGATAAAGCCTTGCTCAGTCCCTCTGGATAGAGTAGAAACACAACATTCCAAAGGTAAAGCTGTCAGAAAGTTAAGGGCAGAAAGTAATATGATAATTATTTAGTATTAGGAGTTAGTTTTTATGTTTTTCAAAAAGTATTCCTCTACTTTGTATAATTTATCAATTTAACTCTTCTTGTGCCTTAAGGTTTTCAGAAAACTTCCACCTCAGTGCTGTAAGAATTTCCCAAATAGCAATCAACCGGTTATGAAATTTTAAAAATTGCGTAAAATCCATTTATATTATCATTGTCATACTAACTTCATCTTTTAGGATAAGAATGGTTATTTTATGTATCCAAAAGACCGTATTGAGTTTAAAACAATATTTACCTGTAGTTTAGTACTTTTATTTTATTAATAAAGTATAACAAAATCGTATCTTCGAAAAAAAACGTTAAAAACTACCGAAAAACTTTGCGAATCGAGTGATAACACTAGTGAGGGAAACAGCCGCCATTGCCGGAAGTCAAAAACATTGTTTTTCATGCACTGAAGAGTTTTTATTTTCTGTAATTTCATTTCTAAAGAGAGTTCTATCGAGTTGCTCATTATCGGGCTTTGGTAAAAATAGGTAAATTGCGCTTTGACACATTTAGTAGGTAGTCCAAACTGATTTTATTTTTTAGGATTTTATAATTTTGGTGTATTTCATTTTGTAGTACTTTTTATTCTAAGACATTGGGAAAAAAAATTACAGAGTTATCTTAAAAAACAAAAAAGTTATGCTATTTTCAAATTTTTTGAAAAAAGGCCAAAATCGGCATTTTTTCACTTTTCAAAAAAGGTCATTTTCAAAGACTGGTATTTTCTAACATAATTTACTGAGATGTCTAGAAATTGGTAAAGTTACAACAAAGTTTATAATTAATAAGCCCAATTTTTTTGAAGCCTCTACATTGATTCATTCAAAAGTAAAAAAAATATTTAAAAATTGAAAACATCAATTTTTTTTCATTTTTATTTTCCGACCCAAAAAGTGAAAAATGCACAGTTTCAAAAATTCATATAAATTTATGCAACTGACATAAATAAACATACCATACATCAAATTAAAGGTAATTTTAACAGCAACAATGAGTAATGTGAATCAATAGCATTGAAGTACATTTATATCCATTAAAATAAGTTCAAAGATACCCACCCCATTAAATTTTCAAAAATTGAAGTTTTTAAAAAAATTATAAAAAATACTTGGCAAAACACTATTGAGCCGAAGGCATTTCAAAATGTTCTCAGATGAATCTAATTATAAAAAAATGAAATGAGAGAAATCTTATTAATGCTTAACCCCATTAAAATAGCTTTTAAATAGTGGCATGAAATGATACACAAATGTAAACATAAAAATATGTCACCTCGTCACAAAAATCAATATATCCAACATCTAACATCAAATTAAGGTATTTTTAATAAGCCTAACAATTTATGTAAATGAATTTCAAGATAGAAACAGTTTAATCACTTTAATTGATAAAATCCTTAAAACTAGTACCCTCATAAGTACTAACACGTGATAATTAAAAATGCTAAAATTTAAAAATTCATAAAAAATTATGCAATTGACATAACTCACCTTACCATACATCAAACTAAAGATAGTGTTGATCAGCACAGTAAGCATTATGAATCAATAGCATTAAAGTGTATTTACATGAATTAAATTAATTTCAAATATACTGGCCCCACGTTATTTTTAAATAATGAA